>OX442428.1:1868810-1981111 GCA_949361645.1 Spongilla lacustris
GCTGGCCATGCTCCTCCATCCCGATAAGAACCAGGCCCCAGGCAGTGATGAGGCATTTAAGGTCATAGCCAGAGCAAGGGAAGAGCTGCTGAGAAACAAATGATCCACCACTTCTACCGTAACTGTGTCCCACACACATACACACTGCATCCTTTCGATCAAATTGCATGCTTCAATGAGCAGTTCATATTTTAAAAGAAGATTGTGAATAGATCTTTAGACTTAAAAAAAAAAAAAATCCCTCCCCTTGGCATGCAGTACAAGTAAATAAATAGCACAAGTGGGTGTGACCATCAAAATAGCAAAAGTGGGTGTGACCATCAAAACAGCAGAAGTGGGTGTGACCATTAAAATAGCAGAAGTGGGTGTGACCATCAAAACAGCAGAAGTGGGTGTGACCATCAAAACAGCAGAAGTGGGTGTGACCATCAAAACAGCAGAAGTGGGTGTGACCATCAAAACAGCAGAAGTGGGTGTGACCATCAAAATAGCATTTCTAAGTAGGATTTTTAGAACGACAGGGCCCACTACATACAAATGAATGGCTTCTTGCTTGTTTGCATTGCATCAAGCGTGCATGGTAGTTCTCATGCAGTAGGGCAAACACTCATTAAAGCAGGAATACAATAGCTGCATCATATGAAATGTTTTCAAATTACACTTTTGGCAACATGGACCCACCCATTGCATAAGATATGCGCTAAGCCGCAGGGGTGTAGGGCACTAACCAGGGACTCATGGAATGTAGAGCTAGGTGAGAGGCTAAGGTGGGTGTGGGGGGGGGAGGGGGGAGGGCTCAGATACATGTAACATAGCACACATGTACTGAATGCTTTTGTAGCTTGGCTGCTTGCCTGTTTCAGCAATAATGTTACAATTAATATGAAAGTTGTACAACACCGTATCTAATTTGCGGCTCTACAGCTGTGGGCCCATGAAGTCTAACCTCTCCAGATTCTCACCTATTCCCTCTACATTCATGCATGTGCACACACACACACACACACATGCACACACACACACACAAATAAGCTTTGAAGCACTAAAAACTGGGAAGGAGGGCTGTAATTTTTCTGGCCTTTTTTTGGGGGGGGGGAGGAGGTCATTTCAGTCCCTTCAGATGTCATGCTCTCTTCCCCATGCCGATGGAACTAAATACGCTACAGTGCCCTAGGTACAGCAGGTGTGGGATGGTGAGCACCATTTGAGGATATTGATTTGTGATAAATTCACAGTGAGAGGACAGGTGTATATTCCAATTGACACATGCATTATGTCACTAGTAAGGTATGTAAGCTTTAGATCACATGTGCAAATCAGTGGTCATAGACACCTGAGGTGGGGACCATGTGACCTGCACAGGTTTCTTAACTTAGGCATGGAAAGGCAGGCCACATACCATCCCTGGCCCCCAACAGTGTGCTTATGTCAGCAGGGCTCCATCAAGGGTCACCCTCCTGTGGCTATACCTGTGACTGTATGCCCCTCTGAACGCTGCACAAGAGGATTAAAACACATTAATTGTTAATAACTATAAGTGGAGTGACTCTGCACATCTAGGGCTGCACAGCTAGTGCCCAGGCCATACATGCATGTACCGCAACTATATAGTGCCCAGGCCATACATGTATACACCACAACTATAGTGCCCAGGCCATACCATTGGCAGATCCAGGAGGTTGCACCCCCCCCCCCCCCCCCCCCACACACACACACACACCCTTATGGACCCGGTTTTCACTGGGGTGGAGCCCCAGGACCTGATGGGGGGAACTAACAGTACTCCCGGGCCCCCATACCCCATAGCTGAGTGGGAGGGGTATCTGTACTTAATGTATATCCAACCCCCCCCCCCCCCCCCCCCCTTTTTAAAATCCTGGATCTCCCTCCCACTGCATACACCATAACTACAGTGCCCAGGCCATACAATGCCATTACTACAGTGCCCAGACCATATTGTACCACATCACCAGGTTACTGTCAAGATTGTAAACACACCTAACACAGGTTGTGTAGAGAGGCATGAATAGAACTACAGAAAAAAAAGTATAGACAGGAACAGTTGAGGTGGCCATCATTAAAGGACAACACCCCTGTCCCCATAGTGGCCTAGGGTGGCATGTACTGTACACTGTGGCTTAACTTTGTAGATGCAATCACTAAATGGAGATGTTAGTAAGTCTAGTCCCTCCCATAGTTATCATGCCTCACAGTGTGATAGGCTACATAGGTAAACCTGCCCCTGAAAGGCAACTCATCTCTTCCCCCCCCCCCCCCCCCCCCCCTTTTTTTTTTTTATCACTTAGGAGTCAGGACCCTACTACATTATATCCAAAGGACCTTCTTGTACAGGTTGATACTATCAAAGGTTGCTGTTCACCTGAAGAATGTAGTGGTGATCCCAGTGCTGTGATCCCATCAAGTACACATATTGGATCAATTCCCACAGTGTGGTTATTGCCCACCTCCCTGCCTGCTAGCTCTTCTGTCATTGGTCACTACACCACCAGATTTTGTATTCTGTCAACACATTGCTACACTTTGTTATTTCCCTGTGTCTCATCCTAGCAGTTTTTTTTCAATTGGTCACAAATGGATAAGAATTGTGGGATTTGCTTCACCTATTCCAAGCAGGCACACACACACACACACACACACACACACACACACACACACACACACACACACACACACACACACACACACACACACACACACACACACACACACACACACACACATACACACACACCACACCACAGGCAGGGCCAAGGTTGAAATAGCACAATGCTGTTGCCCACCCATGTCCCACGAAGCTAAGGTCTCTTTCTTTTGATGATCTAAGATAGATACTGAGTGGCTTCACACATCGCACTGAAGGACCTCCTACTGCCATTGGGAGTGCAGCAATAAGATTATCTGTCCCACTGAAATCACACTAGGATTCATAGGTGCTAAATTAGCCCAACAAGTGGAGTTCATCACACTGATAATGAGCCACAGAGATTTGGGGTGGTGGGGGTGGTGGTGGTGGTGGTGGTGGTGGTGGTGGTGGTGTGTGTGTGTGTGTGTGTGTGTGTGTGTGTGTGTGTGTGTGTGTGTGTGATACAGTACAAGTATGTGGACATAATCACTTCGAGCAGACAACTGTACATTTACATTGCACCTATTAGTGTCACCACCCTTTTATGCAAGCATACATCAAGTGCACACACACACACATACACACATACACACACATACACACACATACACACACACACATACACATACACACAGAGTGATCACATACAGCTCCACTGATTTCTGATTTGCAGAGCCTTTCTTCCCCTTCTTCTCATACCACGTCCAAGACACCCTTGCTAAGGGATTAAGGGACAGAACAGGACCCACAAGCTGTAAGCTAAGTGTAAGCTTAGGCAATGAAATCTAGCAGTACATGTATACATGTACGTAGGGAGGGGCTTAATTTATTAAGATAAAAGCAGTGGCACAATTTTTAAATCTAACTCCGGCGCGCTTTCATAGCATTTTTATTTACACACGAGCTAACAGAGACGTAAGTTTGTTCTTGCCTACTTTGCTACTGCACTGCAGCTGTCGCCTTGTTCTCTTCGTGTCCGCTACAGCTAGCATGACTTCAATCGCCAAGTGTGGTCCTTGTGGCGGGGTAAGCGAATCAGTGTGTGTGTGTGTGTGTGCCGTCTCTTGCAAGCCTTCAGCATTGCCACATAATATGCGTGCGTACGCGGCGAACGCAACTGGCGACTTTCGGTATTTCCACCCCGCATTCCAGATCCTGGATCATCATCATGACGTTTCAGTAGGCATATTAATTTTCCAGCAGGAATGTGCGTTGCAACTGAAATGTTTTGAGGTAAAAAGCTGTGAACAGAAAATCTATGCATACTGATACTCCGACGTGTGTTTTATATTTTCCTCCCCAGTATTTCATTGATTACGTAACAAAACTGGCGCAGGACCAGCAAGGCTCGCGACTTATTCAGGCCAAACTGGAGGAGGCTACACCACAGGAGAGGGACTGCATTCTGGTAGGGGTCGCGCCCCGCGCCCTCCAACTCATGTGCAACCCGTTCGGAAACTACGTCATCCAGAAGCTGCTGGAATTCGGCACCTTTGAACAGCGCAGCGGCGTGGCAGAGTTGATGAGGCGGAACGTGGTGGCGCTCTCTTACGACATGTACGGCTGTCGCGTGGTGCAGACAGCTGTGCAGAACCTGCCGCAAGCTTTACAGGTATGACGTGTGGGATTAATTAAAATGTCGGGCGCCGGGCCCCGAGTGATTAATTACTTCTTTATTAATTACTTCTTTTACGTACTTTTAGCTAGATAGTAAATGTGGTATTAGAAAACAAGTTGGACCCACACCCACCACACCGTAGTTCAATTTATTATTCTTTCGTTCCCAGACGGGCATATCGAAGATAGCTAATATTCAGTCGCATGATTTAATTATATGGCTGTCCTAGACTAGGACATCGACCTTCTTTAAACAGCCTTGTATTCAAGCATGCTGCAAAGAATAACATTTCAGTACTTTCACACCAATATATGTGTGCCAAACGCTCATTTACAAGGTTATACAAAACACTCATTCTAAAGTCGTGTACTGTGACAGTTTTTCGGTTTTTGCAGTCCATGCTTTTAGTCAGTGCTTTGCAATGTGCTTGCCATAGCAAATCTTGCACATGGCTCTAGGAGCACTGCAAGAACAATAATAAGAGGTTTTGGCCGAACTCTCTTTACACCCGAGCTGCACATATCTGCTTTTCGTACACTTGTTTGGTTTGAATGCCTGTGACTTTATGTTCCAAGAACTGTACTGTGGAATTGCCTGCAATAGATGACCAGGAGATTCAGTCATTTCCTTTTTGACTTCAGAGTTGAATTTTCATACTTGTCATGTTGCAAAAGCTCTTAAGGAAAGTGCCTTCCGAAACTCCCAGTGAGTTTTATATTCCTGAGAATCAGCAAAAGCCCTGTATGTCAGCCATGCATTGGCCGCAAATACCCCCCATAACAAATGCAAATACCCTATGCATCCATGTTTTAGTGTTCCACACTTCTCCAATTCCTCTAGTACCTTGTCGCACATTGTTGTTGTCATCTGTACTGTGTCGTGATACATAGTAATCATCAAAAAGCTGAGGACGATTGAAGCCTTGTGAAGGACCTCGTGGAACATATTTACCTGTTGGATTGAAGGTACCAGCAGTTGACATTGCAAGCACCACATGGTTGCTGTCATGTAACCAAGCCACAAAGAATGGAACAGTTTAGATGCAAGACCACACTTTGCAACACATTTGCCCAGTTCAAGTGAAGCAGCACCAGCTCTGATTGCATCTCCATTTATATGTCTAGGCCAATACCTTTTTAAAAATAATAATTGCAAATACATACACACCCTACATGTATGTATGTCTTTGCAGTTGTAGTATTGCCGCTAAGTTTAAAAACCCTGAGTCCATAAACACAAAGCCTCCTGAGCCATACAAGCCTCCATTTTCACACATTCTCAGTATTAATCCTCCTTACTCTTCTTAAAGTTTAGTGTGACCAATACTAAGTGGTCGATCTTTGCCCTCAACTATCTCCACCTGAAAAATTACTTTTCTATAGGTACAAGCCATAGTGTGCCACTTATTGCCTTGATCAGTAAACTTGCGACCCACAATTACCCATCAAGGACAATTAGGTTGTTCCCATTTCATCATTGATTGACCAGCTTGGGAGTTAGAAAAAAAAACAGGTTTGTAAATACCAGATTATCAGTTAAGATAAATCTGTTCCTCATCCCCCCCCCCCCCCACCCTCTCAGCCTCTCCCCTTCTCTATTTTCAAGAAACGACTTCAGAGCAAAATGTGGTCTGGGGGTGTGGTCACCAATATTGGGAGGCATGGGAGCATGTTCTTGTTGTTCTTGGAGCCTTGTGTAGAATGAAAACAAAATTTAATTTCCTGGCACAATATGTAACAGTCGCACTTAGGAAAAGATTGCAATAAATAACATTTGTAGGAAAATGCTAAGGGCACCAGTGTTGTTGTTTGTATGCAGATACCTCAAATATTTATATCCATCTATCAGTCCCACTATAAAGTACCTTATAGATTTTACTGTGATGTCTGTAAGGTTCACACACACACACACACGCACACACATGCACACACATACACATACACATATACACACACATACACATACACATATACACACACATGCACACACACATACACACACATACACATACACACATACACACACATGCATACACACACATACACACACATACACACACACGCAGAAACACATACATACACACACATACACATACACTGCATGTGGCTGAGTGCAGCCACAAACGCACACAGCGCAGGACAAACAACTCGTCAACTCACATGCTCACAAATAATATACTGGAGGGCCCAACTGGTTTATCCAGTAGGCGCTGGGCCCAAAACCTGGCCAACCCTAAAGGCCGGCATACATGGGGCCACTTTTGGGTGACTTATTGGCAAATCTCATTGAGCTTTCTGGTGACTTGTTGCTCCAAATAGAAAGTCTTTCTGATTTTCTGCTCAACCACAAGCAACTTATCCCAGCACTGTCATATTCCCAAAGCTATTTGGTCACAACGTCCCTGCTGAGCTTACACAATGACAAAATCACACCCTGCACACAATATACACAATTTCTTCAATCTTTCAGATGCATTCGCATATCCTTTCAATGTTCAATATTGAAGGCATGCACAAATGTGACCTTTTAACCCATCTTTTAAATGCCTCCTCCATGTTGGTCATGTGTTCCTTTCATTCAAAATGTCTTCCCTGTACACACAGGTTACACTCTTGTCTGAGTTGGAGGGTTGTATAGTGAGCCTCATCAAAGATGAAAATGGAAACCACGTCATCCAGAAGTGTGTGGAGCACATAGACTCCGCCCTCCTGGACCACTTGGTTCACACCCTCCAGGGCCAGGTGGTGGAGCTATGCATGCATCCCTTCGGCTGCAGGGTCATCCAGAGGATACTGGAGCACTGCAACCAGAACCAGGTCTCCCTCGTGCTGAAGGAGATCCACATCCAGTCCAAACGTCTGATCAAGGTCCCATTCTTTATTGCTGCAGGGGGTAGTGTTAAATCATTGGCAATAGTTATTACTAGTCCGTACTAAAGGTTCTAAATTATTAATAGTTAGTTAAAAATGATGGGGGTTATCATTGACCTAAAGCTGCTTAAATTACTTAGCTCACTTGTTATTAGTTATTATAAAAGGGCAGTTGCACACTTAATCCAATGGTTGCAAGTGTAGTCAAGCCGAATACCTATTTTGTTAAGGTTAAAAATCAATACTGATTAGACAGTAATGCGTACCATACAAAATGGGGCCTGAAATAGCCCATGAATTGTTGAGCCATATATGGCCCTCATATATAGAAAATAACAGCTTCATAAGCCAAAATGTGCTATTGTAGAATTCATCGCTACACAAAATGGACAGCTTACTAATCAATCCTACATTGCTAAGAACTTTTTACACACTGGGGACAAACTTGGATGCTTTTTTGTTGTTGTTGTTGACAGGATCAGTATGGTAACTATGTAGTGCAGTACGTTCTGAAGCATGGATGGCCCAGTGATAGGACAAAGATCATTGGTCAGCTCAAGGGGTGTGTCACCTCTCTTGCTCAACACAAGTTTGCTAGGTAAAGGACATATGGGGTGAATGTTTGTGTTTTAACTACCCCCCCCCCCCCAATAGCAATGTGGTTGAAAAAGCAATAGAGTTTGCTTCCGTATCTGAGCGCCAGTTGCTGGTGTCGGAGATTCTTGAAGACAACCAGTAAGTCCATATCCAGAGTACTGACTTAGCCTCCTTACCCAGTCTATAGTCGAGCAATTGCACTTGACAGGTTTAACATAATAGTGGGAGCATTACAGTCCCCAGACCATGTATGAGAGTACCCTTCTCTATATTCATCATTACCTCTCGTTCACATCAGTGGAGTGAGTAAGGGATAGACATACCATTGATGCAAGCAAAAGTAAACCACAGCACTATTGCAGGACTGCAGTTGTGCTGTGTGACATGTCAATCAGCATTTAAAACTAGTACTGTACGATATGCACATGGCTGTGTTAAGTGAAGTGGGCTACTGTTGAATAATGTCTGACCCAGTAGCAGTGGGTGTGGCAGGCATGTATTCTTGTTATCATGTACAAGCCCCATCCTTCCTCATGTCCTATGGTCCAACTTCTTATCGTTATGGGAAGGGTTACAATCATGGAATCATGAAAAATCTCCAATACCATTAAAAAAAAAAAAAATCCAATTAATGCACACAAAGAACATCACACTGCACACACCCACACCATACACAATTTAATAAATGTTCCTTTGCTTGCAAATGAAATGTTTTGTCACAAACACCTGGGACCTATATGCTCTACTTACTTGTACCTATGGCTCACATGCTCCAATGCATTGTTACCTTGGCCACATCCCTCCAGGACCCTAATTGACCTTGCCAAGCACCAGTTTGGCAACTACGTTCTCCAGAGAATCTTGGAGTCTGTGGACGTGGGGACCCAGAGGCACCTCCTCTCAAAGCTCTGTCCTCACCTTGGCAATCTGAAGAAATACATCTATGCACGATATGTCATCTGCAAGCTGCAGAAGTTACAGAAGCTGCTGCCGTACATTTGAAAAAGACAACAAACTTTTAACCCCACTTCTAACGCTGCTGTCAACAGGTCAAGTTCCCATCTTCACATCTGCCGCCTTTTGTTTTATAGCACTTTATCTCTTGTCGCATTTTTGTTTTTGGGCAATCATTTATTCATTCCTCCTTTTGTCGTCTGAAACTGTATGCTGCGCAATATTATATGTATCATCTTCTAGTTCAATAATAAAATCACAAAGATGTGAGGGTGGGAATGGTGATGTTTGTGTAACATATCACAAGAAATACAGCTGTGTGTCTTCCACTGTGTACGTAGCAATGGTCTCCTTGTTGTGAAGGATGCTGTAGTTCCTGCTGTTGCTGCTTCCGTGTACAGCTATACAAAATATGGCAGTATACTTCCATTTAATGCCCTTCACTTACACAAACAACACATGATTTAACTCACTTCACCCCTTCAAGCCTCCCTTTTAAGTGATTACACCCTACCAGATGGACCCCTTCCAACCTCCTTGTATATACAGTGTTTCTTACCTAAAGAAATCCGATATATTGGTTTTTTACCTATAACGTTTGAACTATTTATGCATTTTCACATTTTTAAATTACAGTTATTAACATAATGAATCCATATTTCTTTTGGCAGCTTGATAACAGCATTTTAAAAGTAACGAAATACAAAGATGGAATATATCCAGCTTTTAGGATTTCTCCATATATCATAGTAAAACTGTGGCTACTGTTTGAACTTATGCACTAAATATAAACCAACCTAGATCAATTAACTAGATTGCTAAAAATAAATAACTATGAAATATAGCCAGTTTCACAATGATATACGGAGTACAGGGTTTCCACACCAAAAATATGGGCAAGAATAAGACGTTTTCAAGGATTTTTAAACCCTACAGCTGTATGCATTTGCACTCTATGAATCACAATTCTGGAACTTACACAATGAAAACACACTGATTTGCTGCACAAAAAGCATGAAACAAAGTAAGGTTCCGTAAATATCTTACTATGGATGAGCAAGTCTAATAGAATGTTTTTAAAAATGATGAACACCAGTAAAGTTCAAAAGCTGTTTATACTTTGTGCTTAATAACCATATTAGTAAAAGTGTAGATATAAGCAAGGATGGTATTAACCAATTAAATGCAGATTTGCACACCAACAGCTATGTATTTTGTACTAGATTCTTTTACCAGCTTAAAGTATAGCTAATTAACTTACAGTACTGTATGATGTTATGAATGTGATCAACTGTTAAAATGGCCCTCAAGGAAATTTAATGCCTTTTCAAGAGATTGCCTGCATTTCAATGCCTTTTCAATAAAATATTTGAAAATAATACCTTTTTAATAAAAGACATGAATTTAATACCTTTTCAATATAGCGTGGGAACCCTGGGAGCAATCCTAAAAAATGGCTTCAATTTTTTTAATGCTGTTACCAAGCTGCCAAAACATTATAGATACCAAATTTAATTTTTAACCCTTAAGTTAACTAATTTGTCTGAAATCTTTCTTAAATTTTCAAAAATGTATAAAGCTGGACTGATCTTTCCAACAGTTGTGACTTCAGCAACTAAACTTACCATACACATGAAGCTGGCTATCCATACTATACACTTGAATTTTTAACTACATTCCTTCCAGGAGTTTAATTTAACTGATGGCTAAATGCAAATCCCATGATCATAGCATGAATGGTTCAAAAGTAATAAATGTGAAAAACGAACAAAAAAAAAAAACTGACCACGATACACACACTTAATCTACCCTTTGGATTCTAAATGGTGCACTCCAATATCTAGAACACCTCACCTACAACCTCCATGATTGATGGTAGCCATCGCTTCACAAGCTCAGTTCTGACTTTAGCAGTAGCCGTGGGGTTAAATTTGTGATAAAAGACTTATTTATCTCACCAGATGTGGGTTGGCCAATTGATACAATTAATGAACACGACCCGCTGCAGCAAGAAGGGGAGGAAGGGTGGGGAGGGGACATGGGGGTAGATTTAAACAAAAACGGGGTAGAACACTGCAAAAACCTTTGCTGCCTGCCAACAAACTCCACACCATCCACTAGGTGTGCACACGTGTGTGCCACATCTCCTGCCAGATCTTGCCACCTGGACTGGGGACCAGAGGTACAAACTGAAGTACATGTAGACAGGTGGACAGGCTTGCATCTTAAGGGTTCCATATGCTTCAATAATCACTGAAGACTGCATGGTCAATTTTAATGTCACATAATCAAAACCAATGGATTTAACTGCATGCATGGATAAATATTAAAGTCAAGTGAGATGGTGAGTACCCACTCCCACTAAGGCTCTTATAATTAAATGTATACAATCTCAAATCACTATTCTATAATGTTGATAAACCAATGCTGAATGCAAGTAGGCTAAGAACCGCTCAAACCTGCTGTTGAGCGACGAAATAATGACAGAGGCTGTCGACCATGATGCAAGTGGGCATTTCGTCTTTCGTTAAATGGATGGTATCGAAAATTGACACCAGCTCCCGCAAGGTAGAGGGGTACCTTTGGGGAAATTACTAGTAATTTGGAGGAAGTCATGCACTGCTGATCTCTTACTGGAATTTGATGGTCTTTAGAAGCTGCGCGGGGGGAGACTGGTCGGTCGTGTTCAACAGGGGAAGTCTGTCCAAAGGAGCGGGACAAATGAACAGTGTCCTTCCGTTATTCTCAGCACACGCGAGTGCGTACTGGAAGAGAAGGGAAGTTTTCCCGCTAGGGGAGGGGAGAGTGCATCTGGTGTACTCTCTACATACGAACACAACTCACCATCGCTGGGGACCAACAAGGCACACTCTATCCCCACAGCTGGTGAGTATCTGTGCCATTTTGAGCATGCGCACGCGCAGTGGCTCTCACACACTACTATAAAGCCTAATTTAGCGTACTAGTACGGTAATTAGCCTCGTGTAATGCAGTCGTCCTTCCACCCCACTCCGGACGTCAAGGTGAGCCCTGAAGATCGGGATGACGTCTACCTTCCATCGGAAGACTCCTTCCTCCTTATGGATGCGCTAGAAAAGGAATTCCCGTTGATAGACGCATTGAGGTAAGGTGCTACATCCAGAGATAATATATAAGCCCGCCACCGTGACCACACCCATCACTTCCGTGGGAAGCCCTTCCTTATGCGTGGAGGTGGGCTCCGGCTCCGGAGCTGTGATTACATTTCTGGCTACTCACCTTGGTAGCGGAGCATTCTATCTGTGAGTTGATGGTACAGATTGATATCCATGCACTTGCTTGTATGTAAACAATTTGGAGCCACAATTTATGTGGGTATCAAATTATGAAAGCGTTTCAGTTAATTGACAAAATCGCGTACGCGGGTCCGTAAATACGTGTAGACAAGATATAGTTGGTGATGTGGGATTTATAGGCATCGATTCAGTAAAAAGTATGGAAACAAGGGATTAAATATATAATTTATAATATTGCTGAAATCGCTAAATGTAGGTATAAATTAATGAATGTATAATTTCTTATGCCTTGTCTATTTATAGACCCGTGTACGTGATTTTGCCAACTAAAATGCTTTCATATTTGAAACCTTTGTTTTTTTTGACAGTATTTTTTATTTACTATTAATTATAGTTTCAGGAGGTTTGGATGGTGACCAATGGGTGTTTCATGTTCTAGGCATTTTGTTTTGGTCAGCTTGAAAACACCTATCATAAACTTAGATTTCATATGTACCTTTTTGTAATATGACGCATGGGACAACTCTATTTATTACACACCCTATTTCTATTCTTCGAAGTACGTATTTTTTTAAAACAAAAAATCTACTTGAAGACTTAACAGATTATTAATACTATGTTAACTTTATTGAGGTAGAAATGGTGCCCACGCACAGATATTTCAAGCCATATTTAATTAATTTATATGTATATGCCGTGCATGAATAAATCCAAACTGCTTTTTTACTATTCAGAATGAAGGCTATAGAATGCCTCATTGAAGAATATAAAAACGATTTGAGTGCCTTCTATCTCCAGAAATAACAAATGGCTTAGTGTTGTATATAAACTACAACCAAACCAATGACAACCCAAATGAAATAGTTGGTAAGATAAAATTTTGGTGAATGCCAATACCTGGTACTTAGTTTTTAATTGAGGTCCAGCGTAAACAGACGCGCGTTGTGCAGTGCAGAGAAGCGCAGGTGTCAGTGCAGTGACCTATGATGCGTGGTCCTCGAGGCATTCTCCGATCCACTTGCTGAAGCACTTCACATACCTTCACATTCGCTGATGCTATTGTGGCAGATGGCACTTCTGCACTCAAAGAGCCATGTGGATCAGGTAGGTCTACTTGGACCTTTATTATTGGACAAATGTATTTTAGGACAGACCTTGGATTCAGAGTAGTTAACATAATGGAAAAAGTTACAGCTGATACAGAACTGCATGATGTGATTAAATTGGTTGGGGAATATTTTGGCAAAGTAGCAAGAATTCTCCCACCACTATTTTGTGCTATACGGTACTTCTATTCATTGCTTGCTTCAAATGAGCAAGGATATGAAGAATCACCTTTACAGAGTTTTGCATCTAAATTGACTTCCATTTGATAATCCCAAAAGCACATGCACATTTCACGTTCAGTTAATACTCTGGAGAGCAGTCAACAAGCACTCCCTGTCTCGCGTGCCAACTAAGCTTAGATCAGACTGCAGTAATTGTGGAAAATGTAGAGAATTTGCAGAAAGCGTTTCCAGAACTGTCTGAGGTTCAGAGATATTAACTGTTTTGTCAGGCATTTCACCCAATAATTAATGGCCTTTACATTGAACATGTTTGGTATGTAGATGAAATTGTAATGTATGGACATATCATTTTTGTGAAACTTTTAACGAAATCTAAAACTCATAAAGTCATTGGAAAGCAGATGAAGCAGACGAAGACAGGGAGAATGTTACATATGGGCTGCTAGCTTCTGAAACAAAATCTAGACAGATTGAACACCAAAAAAAACCAAAGGTTATATGTTCATGGATTAAGTCCACTTAAATTTTGCACATAGTTTGTCATCCCCTCCCCTCCCTCTCTATCCCCTCCCTCACTCCCCTCTCTTCCTCCCTCCCTCCCTTATTTTCTATATGTGTATTGCAGAGGTCATCACATTATCCCCACCCCAATGCACGCACATCCCTTCACCTGCAATGAACAATGCAATAGTAGTTTCATCTAATCTGATTTTGTTTCATTTTTAACAGCTTTGCATCTTAATTTTCATCACACTTTGCATATGCATATAGTAATATACCATTTGACACAATGACCTTCCTTGTTATTTTGACTTGTATAATACGCAATATTCAGTGCATTTATAATTCCATGGTACTCACAGGGAGATACACCAGCGTGCAAGTAAGGTATTGTTGGAAGGCAGAGATTTTGCTCTTTCCAGTAGTACACAATTTATGGCTAAAATTGTAATTTGGGGGGGGGGGGGGGGGGGGAAATTGTCAACTACCTATCTATACATGATGACTCGTGTATTTATGCAGGGCCACTGACGTCAACCCCAAGGCATGCTGTTGTACCCATCGCACGCTGCTGCACAACGCTGTCCAGAAATATGACTGCTTGAACGAGGACTTGGTACATGTAGGAAGTAGTGAATGGAAGGGGTGTGTGTGGGTCTTAATGCCACATGTTGACAGCAACTTAAATGAGTAGGATAATATGCTTAGTTTTGGAAGGGGCTGCGAAAAAGGGTCTAGATACAAAGAAAAGTTGAAATGTATAGGCATTATTCACCAAACAATGAATTTGATTTATGAATTGGAATAACAGTATGCATATTTGTGTACTGAAGGCATAGCCATAGGTTGCTTTTGTTTTGGAGGAATACCACTAATCCAATTGATCGTTTCATGAATAGGCAGCCTATAGCTTATTAAAAATTTGGTGCCTTATAACTCTCAGTGGTGGATCCAGGACTCCGAGTTATGTTGGGACACCATCACAGAAATTGGGGGGGGGGGGGAATGCTTTTTGCCTACAAGATCGCATGCGTATGCCCTTGCTGACAACTAGCTGGGGGGGGGGGGGGGGGGGGGGAGGTTCTACCCCCTCCCCCCTTCTTGGACCCGCCACTGACTCTATGGCAGATTATCTAATTCTCAGTTGATTTGGTAGAAGACATTTTGAACATGGTGGACATAATCCTCAGGAACATGGTTAGTTTTTTCTACTTCAGGAGGTCTCAGTCCAACAGCCACAGTTGTACACAAACATACTGCCTCTATGATTTCAGACAAACATGATGTAGCCTTTCTATAGGCTTTGATGCAAATTCGGCTTTTCATTGCTACACTCTCCTATCATGTGTATTCTCGGGTCGCATGTATTCTTGGGTCATGTTTGTCATACCCACCCACTTGGTCCCCTACAAGACAATGCTCTGCAAGCTATGCAAGCTGAAGCATGATGTAATGTCATGTATTTTTATTTGTTAATATTAATGTGTTTGTATTGTAAAAATAAATAAACGCTTTGAAACTTCCAGAATATCACAAATCTATAAATAAATAAAAACTAGCATTAGCCCCCTTTTTGCAGTTCCATTCCCATATATTGATTTACCAAGCTTTTATTCCTATTCATTTAAGTTGCATGCCATATGTTGCCTAGTGTACGGTGGTGACCTTTAATGCAGATCTGATATGCATGCATAATTGCGTAACTGCATCTAACAGATATCCTGAAATGCCCCGGCATGTGCAGGTGAACTGCCTGCAATCGAGGCTGAGGAACAATGTGGATGTACTGATATTCAACCCACCTTACGTGCCAACGCCCTCCGAAGAAGTTTGGCAACCAAGTAAAGTATGTACGCTGTCCCTTTTATATGCATACATGCATGTTCCACATCCCAATGTGCACCGCCGGGTACATTATTTACAGATTGGAGGGGGAATTGAAGCCTCTTGGGCAGGTGGAGTGTGCGGACGAGAGGTGAGTAACACAGTGACCCTAATTGAAATTTGAGGATTATTGTGCACATATACAAGCCACTCCAATTTCTTTCTTTTTTTTCAGGTCACAGATCGTCTTTTACCAGACATTGGCATGCTGTTGTCTCCTCGAGGTGTCCTTTATCTGGTGACTGTTCCAGACAACAAACCAGGTAAGTTGTTGTACTTCTTTTGTAACAATTGCTAACAGTTATTTCTTTTTTCCACTCCTTTTCCAGATGATATTAAGGACTTGTTGAGTGCACAAGGCTTAAGTGCAGAGACTGTTTTGTCAAGGAAAGCACAACATGAAAGACTTAGCGTCATCAGATTCAATCGCAGTTGCACAGTAGTATGAAATTCAGTTGTTTGCAATGAAGTTGTCATTTGAGCATTTTGTTTTGAGAGCAGTGGGGTGTCTACCCAGGTAATCAATCATACATGTATAGGTGGGACAAAGCCTATTCTATCACCAGCAGCTACATCAGATCACGGCTCGCTTTAGCAGGGGTTCGAGCAGTGAGCCTCTGTCTTAGAGGATCCCGCACCAAATGGAGAAGTGGGCTGGGATTTGATGATGGTGCTCCTCTGGCCTCATTTATGGAGTAAATATTTATTTCTCTTTATGATTTCAACTTAATTACTTAAGTATCATCTATATGTATTTCATGTTTTTAAAGTATGTATACGTTTCATTATAAAAATTAAATCATACATGTATAACAGTTGGTGAATGAAGATTTATGTTTCTAATGAATGCTATTAAAATGAGTTAGGTTGTTACTGCAACTAAACATCAGTACACTACATGTACTTCTCTGGTCCACTACTGCAGTACCACATAAGGGAGTGGTGAGCTCAGAAGGGAAATTGAACGGTAATTTTTCCCTGAATAGCTCCATGGAAGAGTAAATAACTGTGATCATGGGATATGTGTATGGTCTTTCCTCAAACTTGCTGTGGGACGGTGTTCAGTGCTGTGTTTACTGTTACTACTTCTTGTTCCAGGGCCTGACCACTTTTCCACCTCCAGAAACGGCTGAAAATGTATATTGGTTACACGAGTTCGTACGTGCACCTGTATTAAATGATTCAGGTATGAATATTATAAATGTGGGGTATACACGTGGGGTTTAAGCTACATTCATCTTTCAAAACAAAACACTGATACACCGTTTGTTGTTTCATGATCAGCTGACGGTCTCCTACACATAGAACATTTAATCAAGCGTATATCTGATCTATAGCTAGCCTTGCAAATCACGTGGATAAAGTTCATTTGCAATCGTGATATCTGCTAGCCTGTGTTTGTGCATAGGTTTGTGAGGCTTCTAGAGTGAAATGGCGATGTGGTCTAAGGTTTGATGATGGAGCTCACACTGAAATTTTACCATGTTTACTATTTTTTCTGTGCATTTCGTTCTCGTTTTAATGAAATGGTTATGTATGTATTAACTTAGATTTATATATATATCTTTTCACCAGGCTGAACCTTACTTAATATCACAACTGTAGCCTTGTATTGATGAAGCACCAAATCGATATAAAATTATATATAAATTATAATTATAAACTGAAGACCCTATCTTATGCTGTAAATACCGGTATAATGTAACGATGTGATCACATCGCTCAGCCCAGCGTATGGTATCCCGGTAACCGCAGAAGTAAAAAATAAATCATAAGGTGTCTTATGAAAAAAAAAAGCTAATGACTAATTATATCGGTAGACCTTATGCGGATGTATTTTTAGAAGCGGACTAATGCGATTATTTGTCGAAGTGGGAATCTAGCAGGGTAGTCAAGTTGTCAAATCTGCATCATGGGAGGATGAGAGGCGGGCCCAAACCCTTATTTTGCCAAACTCCTCGGGTGAAAAATCACCAATCTTTGCAGGATTCGAACTCGCTACCCCGTGATTCAGAACCACTGAATTTAGCAAATGACTAGTTATGAATATGATATACTAAAACTACTTTTAGCAACATCAGGGCCGGCCATTAATTAATCCTCATACTTTTAATTGTGTGCCGCTACTTTCGGGCAGAGTACTATGTTATTAATGCAGCCCTGGCAATAGACAGGGGTTGATTCCAGATCTATCGCCATTTCAGTGGAGACTCTAATTGCAAGGGGCATGAGAAGGTCTTGCCATCAGACATGCCGGCAAAAAATGCTGTCAGGGACGCGAAGTGCTTCTGTTCCGAGGATTTCAGTGCTACAAAAAATGAATAGCTCTTTTCCTGTCATCCTGAGCCAAAAATGCAGACATTGTAGGAAATGTTTTAGTTTCTGGGGCTCTGCCTCAGACCCAGTCACTATGCTCACCTGCATGGCCACTTTTCAACTGCTTCCTACATGTCTGTGTGCTGTAATAAATTCAATGCAATGCAATTAAACGTTTTTGTCAATGACACAGGTTTGCAAGACATGTAAGTTGTTTACATGATGTCAATGTAGACATCAAGTGAAATTTTAAGGCAGGTGGAGCACAGGTGTTAAAGGGTTAATGTATATGTATGTGTGCATGTGTGTGTGTCACCATGGACTAAGTGGATTGAACTGATTTTGAAGCAGTTCAGTCTCCTCAGAGAGTGCCTATGACACCATTTGGTATAACACAGTCATCTGTAGCAGTGGTAACTCTGTCCATCCTCTATTATTATCTCTAGATCCAACATATACAACAAACATAAAACAATACTTATACAAAAAAAAATCCCCATCTTCACTGTCCATCTTCATTGCCCCCACAACGGAAGCTGTATTGCCTCGTTGGATGGCAACTGATTGTCTCAGTCTGGGTTAGATATGCAAAGGAGTTAACTTCACCAGACACCTGCCTCAATGATGGCCCAACTCTTTAAAGAACTCAGTTGTCCTTGGTCCAAACACTTCAGTTGTCTCTATTGCCACTGGAGTGAAAAAGTGGCATGAGTCAAGGTGTGCATATTTCTTTATCTTATCTTTCACCTGCTGAGCAACTGCTCCAATTTACTGCACAGCAATTGCAGATTAAGATGGTGCAAAAGTATCAGGACAGGTTGCATCCCACACCAGAAGTTGGCCACAACTCAAAGGGACAATTGATACACCATCAGGTTGCTTCCCATCTTGAGCGATATAGACCTGAAGGCTCCAGACGTGATGGTACATGTGCTGCAACTAAGGCTCTGTGTATGATATTGTTGACAGCTGAATGGCAGTGGTGGCACCCTACACTCCTTTTGCAGCTTAAGCCATGTGTGGCAAACTGAGACAGGTATGAATTTGACATAGAGGTAGTCCCAGACGGAGTCCCATAGAGATTTTCACAGTGGCATCATCCATGTGTAGTCCCAGTGATGAAATTGTAGGGCATTTAACCATGCACCAGGCTCTTACAAGATGCCGCAAGGAATAGTGTATTCAGATAATAATAATTTGTTAATGCATTAAGTCAATTTATTTATAACTTCATTGAATCATACTATGGAAGGGGGGAGGGGGGGAAATTAATAGATCTGTGCAGTAGGTAATGTAATCCATCCGAGGCCGATCGTGACTAGTCTATAGTATTACGAGCAGACGGGAAAAGACGACTTGTGACCCTGGGCCTGAGTGGCGAGAAACCGTTGTCAAGGAAACAGAGATTATTTTGGTTGTTTTGCTACGCATGCGTAATTGCACACGTGCGTTGCTGAGCTGAAACATTTGATTTCGTATATTTCGCGCCGCGTTCACAGAAGTGGGTTGGTGTTACACCCTAATGAAGTTGTCGTTTTATGTAAAATGTCGAAGAAAGCTAAAGCATCCAAACCTGGAGTAACGGTGAATTCTCATTGCATGTAGCGTATTAGCTGTGAATTCTAGACAGTGCACACCTTCCATGCAAGTGAAAACATCACAGAGAACATAATTTTGTTTGGGCCCACTTTTTATCTTTCTCTCTATTTGGTGCGCACATGTATGTAACTCGCACAATAACTTAATCTCGTGCATGCACACGCACACGCACACACACACACACACACACACGTACACACACACGCAGTCGATGGACATTCGTGAGATGTTCAAGCAGCAGCCGTCCAAGAACCCACCACCACCGATGACGAAGGGGGTAAATTTCTCTCTCTCTCTTTTTTTTTGAGCGCAGTACATGTAGCAGGGATGGAGTGAGGGCTGTGTGGGTGTAGTGGGATAATGAATTAATGTTGATTGATTCACCTAGTCTTCCGCAAGCTTTAGAGCTCGAAAAATTATATATATATTTAGAGTGAAATTAATGAGTTTGGCTACTAGTAGATGTGTTTGTTGTTTGTTACATAAATCAAAATGCCTATATGATTCTTCCAGAGTAGAAGTTGAATTGCAGCCAGAGCCATCTGTACACTATTGTCTTCACTAATTTCTTTAAGTACATGTACTTGAATGATTGCACAGGTTCACAAAAGTGTCAATAGTGGTGGCTTCTTTCTTTGAGTATCCATTCTAAAAGGCAAGCAGGTGTTACAAGATTAATCAAAGCCTCCATGGTAACCTACCTTTGGTTCCATAGCTATTGGCTTTACCCGACCATAACTCTGTGCAGAAAATGTTATAGTTTTTGGCAATACCACAAAACCTCCTTCTTGCTGGATATTTAACAGAAGTTAACCTTATACATTGGTATTGGATCCTGTTGTATTGAACCTTTGTAGTACTGGGCACTTGATAACAATTGTTTAATAATGTATTACCTTAGTTACCATTGCTCACTATAGAAAGCAGGGTCGTTTTTAGCTGGAGGTGTGGCCTTCTGCAAATGGGAGGTTACCTCACTGGTACTACATGTAATGTATAAAGTACAGGTAGTTTGAGCAACAGCATTTTCTGTATTTGGACCACACAAGTACATGTCCAATTGTGATGTAATTAAGCCACGCCCACCTCACAGTGCTCGAATAAAGCCACGCCCACCTCACACACAGTCCCCTTGTATTATCGCTTGTAGGGTCCAGAAAGGTGGTGCTGGGGAGGTAGGGGATGGGAGGAAAGTGAGGGGACAGGATAGGACAGATGTACAAGGTTGTGGTGAGGTGCCATCTTGTATTGTTGGAGGATATGGTGGTGTGGTTGTGTTGACAGAAGGCTGCTGTCATCATTGACGAAGATGAAGACTTCAAGCCTGCACGTTCTGCTGGAGGGGCAAAGGGAAAACCCCAGGTCCAAAAGGAGGAGGAGGGTGTCCATCCTGTTGGTCTGGGAACCAGTCCTGGAGGTGTGAGGACAAAGAGAGCAAGGGCTGCGATCAAAGATGACTCAGGTAAGTTGGGGTCTTATGTGTGCAAGACTGGGCATGGGTGCAGGACTGGGCACGGGTGCAGGACTGGGCACGGGTGCAGGACTGGGCACGGGTGCAGGACTGGGCACGGGTGCAGGACTGGGCACGGGTGCAGGACAGGGCATGGGTGCAGGACTGGGCACGGGTGCAGGACTGGGCATGGGTGCAGGACTGGGCACGGGTGCAGGACTGGGCATGGGTGCAGGACTGGGCACGGATGCAGGACTGGGCACGGGTGCAGGACTGGGCATGGATGCAGGACTGGGCACGGGTGTAGGACTGGGCATGGGTGCAGGACTGGGCATGATGGTATTTACAGGCAAGGGATAGGCAGAGTGAGTGTGCATGCATGTGTATGTTTACATGTGGGCATGTGGAGTGTGTGATTGTATATAGTGGCATATGATTCTTCATGACCTTCATGTCCTTCATGACCTTCATGACCTTCATGACTTCATGTCCTTCATGACCTTCATGACTTCATGTCCTTCATGACCTTCATGACCTTCATGACCTTCATGACCTTCATGACTTCATGTCCTTCATGACCTTCATGTCCTTCATGACCTTCATGTCCTTCATGACCTTCATGACTTTCATGTTTCTCATCAGATGAGGAGGTTGAGATGAAGAAAAACAAGTGAGCTTTTTAATTTTTTTTAACTTAATTGGTTGCCATTTAGCCAGCCTACATGACTAACGGATGCCTCTGTCATGCAGGGCCAACACCCCTCACAAGGACACTGCATGTTCGAAGCCCCTGCCCCAGAATCGCACTCAAGTGAAGTCTCTGTCGGCTGTGTTTGGGGGTGCTCCTATCAAGAGGTCGGAGACTCCGGCAGACAAGAAGAAACAGCAGCCCCCTGCATCTCCCACAGAAGTGTCATTGGAGGACGTGATATCGCTGGAGGATTTGGAGAGTAACTCCCAAGATGCGTGGGGGTGCAAGGTACACACGCAGCTGGGTACTCTGGTATATGTGTTTGTATGAGAGTACATGTGTGTGTGTGTGCTATGTGCCTGTCTGCTGGGTGTGGTGTATTTATGTGTATGTGTGGTGTGTTATGTGGGTTTGTGCTGTGTGGTGTATTTATGTGTATGTGTGGTGTGTTATGTGGGTATGTGTGGTGTGGTGTATTTATGTGTATGTGTGGTGTGTTATGTGGGTATGTGTGGTGTGGTGTATTTATGTGTATGTGTGGTGTATTTATGTGTATGTGTGGTGTGTTATGTGGGTATGTGCTATGTGGTGTATTTATGTGTATGTGTGGTGTGTTATGTGGGTATGTGTGGTGGTGTATTTATGTGTATGTGATGTGTTATGTGGGTATGTGTGGTGTGTTATGTGGATATGGTCCATGCACAGGAGATCAGCACACATATGGACAAGGATTTTCAGAACACTCTGCAAGAACTGACCAATAAGAAGGTACAGTGGAAGCAACGTATAGAAACCTTTCCTCCTCCCTCTCCGCCCCTCTCCGCTCTCCCCTAAAGGCAATAATGCAATTGGTAGATGATGGGGGTGTGGAGAGGGGGAGGAGGTATCATAAGTATGCATGGGGAGGAGGTATCACAGGTATGCATGGGGAGGAGATATCATAGGTATGCATGGGGAGGAGGTATCATAAGTATGCATGGGGAGGAGGTATCACAGGTATGCATGGGGAGGAGGTATCACAGGTATGCATGGGGAGGAGGTATCATAGGTATGCATGGGGAGGAGATATCATAGGTATGCATGGGGAGGAGGTATCATAAGTATGCATGGGGAGGAGGTATCACATGTTAACTAGAAATACAGCTGTACCTTCCTCCCTCCTTAGAGGCCACATACTCCTGATCAGTCCACTCCATCAAAATGCCTTAAGCTTCAGGTGACGAGAATATCAACCGAAGGCATTGCTACACCGCTGAAGGCGTCCTCACCAGGGGCCACCCCCACCCACACATCCCCACCAGGGGCCACCCCCACCCACATATCCCCACCAGGGGCCACCCCCCCACCAGGGGCCACCCCCACCCACACAGAGACTGTGCCATCGTCAGTTCAAGACAACAATCCCGTTAATCCTTGTGTTGCCTCGGCAACCATTCCTCCAAATCCAAAAGATGCTCGGCCTGCTGCAAAAAAGCCTACCAAGAGGTCCATAACCTACTTGGACGATGAGGATGAGGTTGCAAGTCAGAAGGAGGGGGCGAAGAGACCTAAGGTTACCACTGAGCAGGAAGCCAAACCAGTGCCAGTTATGATTGCAGCTGAAGCAGTCCCCGCCATTGAAGGTGCTGTGGCCAGCCACCCAGTGGTGATATTTAGCCCACAGCAGAAAAGCAGATTAGAACCAAGCTACCGCATTCCCAAGTTGTCTGTCTCGCCAGATGGTGCAGGTGTTGTTGTCAAGCAGGAAAAGATTGTCATGGCAACCAAGCAGGTTCTGCAAGGTGATTCACCAAGCCGGACCTCTGGGGGTACTGCATCGTTGTCATCTAGTGGTGGGCGGTCTGACTGTGAGCGCGACCAGTCATCATCCACCCCCACAGAGCGGGGCAAGCCCGGGGGTTCACAGATCAGGGGAAATGTGTTGCCTGGGAAACCTGTGAAGCAGCTATTTACCTCGCCCGCAAAACCTTCTAAAGCTGATGTAAAACCTGTTTCCAAAAGTCCTCAGCAGGCCAAACCGGCAAAACCGGCTTCGGACGTTCCTAATATCAGTCGTGGTTCCAGCTACCATTCGTACCTCGCCCGCGGGGGTCCAAAGGCTCCGGGATCCAAGCCTATCCCAGAGGGCAAGGAGGACTGCCTGGAGGGGCTGGTATTTGTGATCTCTGGTGTGCTGGAGTCGCTTGAGCGGGAAGAGGCGTCCGACCTGATCAAGAAGTATGGAGGCAAGGTGACCCAGAGCATCAGCAAGAAGACATCTTACATGGTGGTTGGGGAAGAAGCTGGTGAGGCAAAGCTGGCCAAGGTATGGAGGAGGTGGAAGGGAAGGGAGAGTGGGGAAACCAGGTTGTGGAATGCATTACATTGTGTTAGTTGTACATGTCCCAACCTATCAGCTGTAAGGCCTTTAATTGCTAGCACCATCTAGGATGTGTTAGGTGATAATGGTGTTGCTTCTTGTGGAGATACCTTAGGTCTATGTGTGCATTAATTGGAAGAGGAGGGAGGGGAGGGTTAGGGGCATTTACATATTCATGGTGGCTCTGTTGAGTACCAATGTATAGCTGCACCCTGTGAGTGCTAACATAGCCATCACCTGTGAGTATCAACATACCCACCACCCCTGTGACCAATCAAAAGGCTCCAAACCTAACCTATCTGGCACACTAAGGACTGCAAGTGCATACAACAGTACAACACTTGCACAGGCACCTGTACCATGGCAACACAAACCACACAGGGTGTTTTTTTTGTTCAAAACGAGTGTACTAATCTGAAAAAGTCACAGGGTGATGAGTTTAGCTTTGTTGTAGTTATTTGGGTGATCTCAGTGGACAATTAACAGATGACCACCTCACTTCTAAAGAGCACAAATAATATTTGCATCAAAACGAATTGCTGCTATATAAGCCATGGCACTGCTTAACTGATTGCTGGCTATGTCAAGTGGATACTTCGTTAAACAAATTTTGATTGTATCACAACACTGTTCCACTAGCGCTGTCCAGCAATTTTTTTTCATCGCGTCAGCACTTTTTTTTTTTTTTTAATCCTTCCGTTCCTTCTAAACAAAGTATCTGTTTCTCCCAGCAGCGTTGGTGGGGTTTTGAAGTTTTGGCAAATTGTCCGTACTGCGTAGAACGGGGACGAAAAACGGATTCATTTGACATTCATTTGACTGAAATCTCGGTCCGAGTACCGAGGAAGCGTTTCTTAGAATGTTGTTTTAGAAGGAGCGTACCTCGAACAGGCCGCGACTTTACAATTAGAGCAGTGCTACATTGTAATGATGTGAAGGAGGGAAGGAGGGTGAGGGCTGTCATACCCGTACGATTCGGAGGCTAATGCCCGCAGCAATAAATAGTGTGAAGAGTGAGATGCGCCCAATCTATATACCAGGCCTAGTAAAATTAAAACGTTATTGTTGCTATAAAGGCCGGCGCACTAGTTTTACTAGTTGCTGGCTAAGTAAAGTGGATACTTCGTTAAACTCATTTATTGGAAAGTGAATCATCATAGTTCCACTAACGCTGTCCAGCATTTTTTTATCGCGTCAGCAATTATTATTTTATTTCTCTTCAGGGTGTTTTGGTTCTGGTTTTCGTACTTAGACTACAGTCCGTCTCCGTCTCAGTTTTATGCGCGGGGTTTGCGTACGTACATGCAAAAGGTACGGAAAACGAATTCATTTGCGTAATCGACGACGTAGACCTATTACAGCGCCTTGTAGCTATGAAGCTGCTGGCCCTCCTAGTGGGTTTGTATCAATCATACATGTAAGGTCGGTGTCTAGTTGGGCGTGGCCCGCCCTTCGCGTATTGGCGGAAGGTCGGGTTGCAAGCCTATACCTGGATTTGTTCTGCTGCAACGGGGATTGCAGTCCAATCGGATTGCAGCGTTCAAGTGGGTCCCATTATCACCCAATTAGCGGCTGATGTGAGGTAATGATAGGCAGCTGTTCCTTCCATTTAACTTACATGTATATGAATTTTCATGGAGCGGACAAACATTGCTTTTGTTTGCGAATGTGTTACAGAGGCAGCTAAAGAGTTGCGCTGCCCTGCTACTATGAAGCCTGAACAACAATGCGAAGGGTGGGCCATGCCCAACTCATCGACACCGCACCCGAAACAATACATGTGAGCAGCTGCTCTGCAGACACATTATCGCCACGTAATCTAACGCTCAATAATCGTGCAATAACATAACGATTTCACAACGATATTACATAACACTCCAGAACAAATCTTGGTATAGGCTTGCAACCCGACCTTCCGCCAATACGCGAAGGGAGGGCCACGCCCAACTAGTCGGTGTCGTGAACTTGTACATTTGTACTCGTCCCATCGCTGGCGATAATCGATTGCGGCAAGTAGACGCTTGGAAAGTGAGACTGTGAGAGTACATGTATTGCTCCACTTCGGACAACTTCGAACAAACAAAAACCGCTCGCCAAGGCAATTAGGTCGCCTATTATAAAACAAAAGTCCGCAGAAGCCTGTATAGATCCGGATAGAATACGGGAATCGCCAGCGATACACAGGTCTCCTCCCCAGCCCTGTTGACCTAATTAGGTCCGTGGGTCTGGGTACGAGACTAACCATACACCAGTGAAACATGGGTTGCAGGCAGGCAACATGTTGCCTAATGTATGGTGGCCTCTCTACTGTAAATTTAATCGAAAGGCTCAACTTGTACTTGTTGCAGTCTTTAATCTCCTGTGTGCTCGCCCTTACATGTGCTTTGAGCATTGCCTGATCTTATATGCTCATCCTACATGCAGGGTCCTTAGACAAGGAGAGCCAATGCCTACCACAGACCCCTTCACCTACTTAACCGGGTATACTAATCGATTTGAGCAATGTGCTAGTTAGTTATGCCAGATGGTGGCGTACGTGTATATGTGGTATACAGAGAGTTAATCAAAACTGTTGTGTACTGGACTGTTACCACGCCCCCAGGCTGCTGAACTTGGCACAAAGCAGATCAATGAAGACGAGCTCTTTGCACTCATACGGACCCGTGAGAAAGAAGAAGTCGCTGCTTCGGCAAAGTCGAAAATAACTCCCAAGTCCAAAAAACCTGCAAGAAAGACCTCTCAGAAGTCAAGTTCATTACCGATACCCAGCACACCATCACAGATACCCAACACACCATCACAGATACCCAGCACACCATCACAGATACCCTACACACCATCACAGATACCCTACACACCATCACAGATACCCAACACACCATTGCGTCATGTTCCCACTACACCTGTGCAGCAGACACCACCGCTGTTCTCGCAAGATGTGCAGACACCTACTGTTGTAATACCAGGTGAGGGACTGGAGTCGTGTGTGTGTGTGTGTGCGTGTGTGTGTGTATGTGTGTGTGTGTGTGTGTGTGTGTGTGTGTGTGTGTTTTCATGTGTTGGCATGTGTGTGTATGCGTGTGTGGTGTATGTGTTTCAATGTGTTGGCATGTGTGTGTATGTGTGTGTGTGTGTGTGGTGTATGTTTTCATGTGTTGGCATGTGTGTGTTCCAGTGTGCATATGTTTGTGCTACATGGCTGGTGTGCCACCCTATTATGTGAGGCTTGTGTACATTTGATTGATTAAATTGTTAGTGCTCATCCATTTATGATGAGGGGCCCCCACCCCCTCATCCCCATCCCCTTCCTGAAATCCTACTGTATGTATTTGCCACTGTACACAATTGTCTCTGTGTAGGAATGGAGAACCTGATGTGGGTGGACCGTTACAGACCCAAGACATCCAAGAACATCATCGGTCAACAGGGAGAGAAGAGTTGTGCTAAGAAGCTGGCACAGTGGCTCCGGGACTGGCACAAGAACAGGGCTGGGGCCTCGGGGACGTCAGTGTTCGACAGTGGTGCCAACTTTAAGGCCGCACTGTTGTCTGGCCCCCCGGGGATAGGCAAAACCACAACTGCCACCATCGTGTGCGAGGTGAGGTGAGGGGGTTACTGTTGGGGGAATGCTGCTTTTAAAGAAGAAGTTTAAAATTAAAAAATGTAGGCGAAGCTGAATAGACAGGCAACATAGAACACAACAAAGAAAGTTAATCGTGAATTACTTGGGGGGGGGGGGGGGGAGGATACTTCGTATTATTTCGCTCAAAGAGTTAATAACTAACGTGTTAATAACTGGTGGTTATCTCTTCCCCCTTGCCTCCAGGAATGTGGTTACACGTATGTGGAACTAAATGCCAGCTCCACCAGGAACAAGAAGTCTCTTCAGGCCGAGGTGGCCAGCCAGCTTGGCTCCCTGTCCCTGGATGGCTTTGTGGCAGCAGAGGTGGGGCAAGGCGGCTCAGCTAGCGGACGCAAACACGCTCTTATCATGGACGAGGTGGATGGAATGGCGGGCACTGCTGACAAGGGAGGGATGCAGGTGAGTGAGGCAGGGTGGGGGTGTGGACTGGTGGGCAGGGTAGGGGGTGAGTGTGGCAGGGTGGGGTGTGGACTGGTGGGCAGGGTGGGGGTGTGGACTGGTGGGCAGGGTGGGGGTGTGGACTGGTGTGAGTGTTTGGTATGGGGATGAGAAGGTTAAGATTCCTCCTCCCTTGGCATATAATCTGGTGAGCTTCAATTCATAATAGGACCTATCCTTTGGGTATTATATATCGTTACACACAACAAAATTTCACTGTTTTCTGCTATATAGTTTCTATAATTATAAATATCATCAACAATATCTTTAAAAATAAATCAATCGGGCAACGCGGAAACACCACTGCTACTGAACCTTAC
Source organism: Spongilla lacustris (assembly GCA_949361645.1). Lineage (NCBI taxonomy): Eukaryota > Metazoa > Porifera > Demospongiae > Spongillida > Spongillidae > Spongilla > Spongilla lacustris. The sequence continues at coordinate 1,897,259 of OX442428.1, forward strand.
ACAGAATTAACCCCACTGCACCGTATGCATATGCACACCACCTTTTAATACTCCAATTGTGTACATTTAATGCACACTCCCATAGGGGGGAATCATTTTCCTGGTTTATCTCGACTTTGTCAAATGTATTCATTGCTGACATAAGGCAAGATTCATACCATATTTGACATATGTACTTGTGTTGAACAAATCCAAGGTCAGGAAAAAATATATATATATTTCCCCCCACCATTTACTGCATTTAACGCATACCAAGTAGTCACTCCACCATGCCATTCATTTGACTGCTCTATTGTGCCTGTTCTTTCCAGGAGCTCATATCCTTAATAAAGAGCACCAAGGTACCCATCATCTGTATCTGCAACGACAGGGTGAGCCCGAAGATTCGCTCTCTTTCCAGTTACTGTTACGATCTGCGGTTCCAGAGGCCCAAAGTGGAGCAAATCAAGGTTCAGGCGTACATGTACTTACCTCATGCCACACACTACCCCTTTCCTTCGTTCATCCTTGTCTTATTGTTACCTGTTCCCACCACTTCTTCCTTCTCCACTTAACCTCCATATCTCACTGTTGCTTCACTGCATGCGTACACTTCACATACACATACCACACACCCCCAGTGCTCCTTATCCAACCTTACCTCCCATTTGTTGCCATCTGCACTTACTGTCTGTTGCCTCTCCACTGACCACTTCCCCTCCCTTCCTTCCCCTCCCTTCCTTCCCCTCCCTCCCTTCCTCCCTCCTCCCTTCCTTCCCCTCCCTTCCTTCCCCTCCCTTCCCCTCCCTCCCTTCCTTCCCCTCCCTTCCTCCCTCCTCCCTTCCTCGCCCTTCCTTCCCCTCCCTTCCTTCCTCCCCCTTCCTCCCCTTCCTTCCTCCCCCTTCCTCCCCTTCCTTCCTCCCCCTTCCTCCCTTCCTCCCCCTTCCTTCCTTCCTCCCCCTTCCTTCCTTCCTCCCCCTTCCTTCCTTCCTCCCCCTTCCTTCCTTCCTCCCCCTTCCTTCCTTCCTCCCCCTTCCTTCCTTCCTCCCCCTTCCTTCCTCCCCCTTCCCCTCCCTTCCTCCCCCTTCCTCCCCCTTCCTTCCTTCCTTCCTTCCTCCCAGGGGGCTATTATGAGTGTGGCTTACAAGGAGAAGGTAAAGATACAACCTCAGGCATTGGAGCAACTCATTGTGGCTTCAAATCATGACATCAGACAGGTAAAGGGTAGGCAAGAAGAGGGCGTGGTTGAAGGGGGTGTGGGGTGGGTAGTGAGGGAGAAAGGGTGTGGTTTGCAGTGATTTGGATAAGGTGATCTGACATCTGTCATTAGGGGTTGGCCACAATAAAGGTTTTCATAGGCTATTGATTAGTTGTGTTAGTGACCAATTTCTGGTCAGTTTGGTGTAGTGAGGAAGGGAGATGTGTGTGTGTGGGGGGGGGGGGGGGGGTTTCACTTTTTGTGAGTATCCACAGTGTACTCAAAAGCTCCTGAAGGCAAGGGACCATGTGTGCATTAAGTTTGGCTTGTATGGTGCTGTTTAGATAAGTATGCTTTTCTGGACCCAAAGGTTTTGCACAACTTGTCACTGTGGAGTGTAGCTGAGAAGAGCCTGAGCTTTGAGCAGGCCAAGGATGCAGCCAGTGGGGCCAAGAAGAACGTCACCCTTGGTCCCTTTGAAGTGGTGAGGACCGTCTTCATGCCCAGAGAGGATGGTCGAGAGCTGACATTCAATGAGAAGTCTGACCTTTTCTTCTATGACTACGCCATTGCTCCCCTCTTTGTGCAGGAGAACTACCCAATGGTGAAGCCCGTTGATACAGGGTGAGGATCATTTGTGAAGGTGTGGTGAGGATCATTTGTGAAGGTGTGATGTGGATCATTTGTGAAGGTGTGGTGAGGATCATTTGTGAAGGTGTGATGTGGATCTTGTTGCCAGGGGAGTATTGGAATGGACGGGCTGTTTGCTTCTAACAAACTACAATCACTCTTCTAATCTGTAAATGATTATATTTACACCACCATTGCCTTCAAATCCTACCACTGAAAATGTTTTTATTTACATGTACTTATGTACACAGCTTTGATGCTCACCTTGTTTTCACATACACATGCACATACACACACACATACATATACACACACATGCATACACATACACATACACACATGCACACACACATGCACATACACACACATACACATGCACACACACATACACATGCACACACACATACACACGCACTCACATATGCACGCACTCACACATGCACGCACTCACACACATGCACACACGGACACACATGCACACACATACTCATACACATGCACATACACACTCAGTGGGAGCATGAAGGCAATTCTTCAGAAGCTGTCCCTCACAGCTGATTCTCTCAGTGATGGCAACCTGATTGACAAGCAGATTAGAGGTGCATCGGTCTGGGGCCTCCTCCCCACTCAGGCCGTGTTCTCCAGTGTCATCCCAGGTGACTACATGAGAGGGACTCTCGGCAAGCCGAACTTTCCTGCGTGGTTTGGGAACAACTCAAAGAAAACAAAGTTTGACAGACTGCTGCAGGAGTTACATAGGCATAGTAGTCTTAGGTAGAGAGAGAGAGAGTGTGTGTGTGTGTGTGTGTGTTTGTGTGTGTGTGTACATGTGTGTGTGTGTGTGTACATGTGTGTGTATCCATGTGTGTGCATGTTTATGTGTGTGGACTTGTGAATATTAATAATTAAGCCTTTTTCATCACCAGTACATGATTCCACACACCCACCAATCGCTCCTGCTCATTCTCACATACGTTTGTGATTCATCGTGTGTACGTATGCTGTGTATGTGTGTGCATATGTATGCGTGTATGTGTATGCATATACGTGTGTGTATGCATGTGTGTGTGCATGTGTATGTATGCGTGTGTGTGTGTGTAAGTGTGGATATGTGTGCATGCATGTGTACTAATGCCCACACGTGTCTCCCATGTGATCTCATTGCAGCACATCTTGCAACAAGACAGAGTTCTGTTTAGACTACCTTCCACTCTTGCACAGTCAGCTGACGGGTCCACTTGTAAAAAATGTAAAAATGTTTAGTGTCCAAGTGTATGTTTGTGTGTGTTTATGTATGTGTGTGACTTCTCATTGCTCTGCAATCATGTGTGAGGTCATTCCCCATGCACCCCAATAGATGCCCACCCCATTGGATGTCCGTTCCCCATGCCTATCTACTGATCATGCCCTCCACTGGACTCCCATTCTGCATCCCCCCCCTCTCCCCAGATCCTATTCCCTATGTCCCCCTTTCTACTTGACATACACGTGAACACCAACATGGTTTTGAGCTGCTGTTGGCTGTATTGTCGTTTATTTTCCTCTCCTCCTCCCCAGGCAGAAGATGGCATCCCTCCAGTGCTGGCTTGTCTGAATGCATACAACTTGACACGAGAGGACTGGGAGACTGTCATTGAGTTGAGCTACTACAGTGGATCACCTGATGTCATGACATTAATACCTTCAAAGGTACACAGAAGGAGTTGATGGAACATGTATTGGAAATGGCAGTGTGGTTTCTCTTTGGTAGGGTCTGTAGAATACTTTCAAGGTACAAGTATGTTTTCCTTTTGTCATGCAGGTCAAAGCAGCCTTCACCAGAGCGTACAACAAGGAGGGTCATTTGAACCCATTTGCTCCACATGCACCAGTAAAGCGCGGTCGAGGATCCGTTGCCGAGGAGGTGCCCGAAGAGGATGGGGACTGGGAGGAAGGTGGATCCTTGCCTGAAGTGGAAGAGCAAGAAGATGATATCACACACAACCCAATGATTAAGATTAAAGCCAACACCAAGCAGGTGGGAGGTGGTGCCAGTGGGGTCAAGGCCAGCACCAAGCAGGTGGGAGGTGGTGCTGATGGGGTTAAGCGCACTACCAAGCAGGTGGGAGGTGGTGCCGATGGGGTTAAGCGCACTACCAAGAAGAAAAAGGCATAGACATGGATTTCACCACTAGCCGTTCTTTTTTTCTTCTTTTTTTGTTGTTCACATTGCCGTGTTTGGTTACTGTTTGTCATTACTTTGTGGTGTATCCACACAATGTCACTTGTACTCATTTCAGAAAGGTTACTGTTGTGCATTCATTTTATCCTCTTTGTGCAAATGCATGTTGTCTTACCAGTCTCTAATGCCTTGCATCAGTAGATGAAATTTACTGCATGTAAAATACATGACGTATATGAAAGTACCCTTGGTGTAAAGGCTTCTTTGCCATGTATACGTAGAAAATATTAAGGGAATTCGAAGGTCTGCCATGTTTACTTTTATATTTGTAATAATGTTATCTAGTGGACATTTTTTTTAATTTTTTACCAATATCAAGCCTTTGCTCGCAATCCTTAGCCATGAGAAATTCAACAACAAAAAATAACAAAATGGTGAAGTTAAATTAGCAAATGACCACCTCATTTCTAAAGAACCCAAATAAGATATGCACAACGCGCGAATTGCTGCTATATAAGCCATGGCACTGCGTAATTGATCGCTGGCTATGTCAAGTGGATACTTCGTTAAACACATTTTCTTTCAAAAATTGTACCACAATTGTTCCACTAACGCTGTCCAGCAATATTTTTTCATCGCGTCAGCACTTTTTTTTTCTTCCACCCTTCCGTTCCTTCTAAACAAAGTATCTCTTTCTCCCAGCAGCGTTGGTGGGTTTTGAAGTTTTGGCACATTGTCCTTGTACGGAGGATTTTGGGTAGCTCGTACCCATACGCCGATGATGATCTTGGACGACACGTGGCCTGCGGTATACATGTACATGTAATCCTTGACCTGTTTACAAACCCGCCCCCCTTTACATTCAGGATCTGTATACGAGGAGGAAGTAATGAATAATTGGTCTTATTAATTTGCTAATCCACTGCTGCCAGGCCGCCAAGTGTTACCGTATCGCGACCAATGTATTTCTGACCTTCGCCGTGAAACTACCTGGCCAGTTACTTTCCTGGGTGGAACAAAGAAACTCAACAAGAAAGAAAATGCCGGACATTTGTAATGAATTTTGCAAGACAAGAACTGTACAATCAAACATAAGGGTGTAACAAATCTACAAAGCTACGCCCTTCTTTCCTGCTTCTGAGTACGCTTTTTCTCCTTTTCCCTCCGTTCCTGCACCTTCTGCTTCTGGACCTGCCTGCTCTGCTTGTCCTTCTCCACCTTGGCCTCGTGGGCCACCTTTTGCTTCTCCCTCTGCAGCTTCTGCTGCTCCAGCACAGATGATGCATTCATGTTGATAAACAGGTCCAAGTCAGAAGGTTTGCCTAGGGACACATGTTGAAGTTCAGAAATAGCACATCACATTAACAAGGCTGTACATTAAATTGTTGTTGTAAAATGTTGATTAAACACTTCCAGACAGCACATGATGCATGCATGTTGATTCCTGCACCCTTCTGCTCTGTTTGTGGTATCTGGTTTGCTGGAATCGCTCGAGCAAGAGGTGTCAGGAAGTATGGAGGCAAGGTGACCCAGAGCATCAGCAAGAAGACGTCTTACATGGTGGTGGGGGAAGAAGCTGGTGAGGCAAAGCTGGCCAAGGTATGGAGGAGGTGGAAGGGAGGGGAGAGTGGGGGAACCAGGTTGTGGAATGCATTACATTGTGTTAGTTGTACATGTTCCAACCTATCAGCTGTAATGCCTTTAATTGCTAGCACTGTCTAAAATGTGTTAGGTGATAATGGTGTTGCTTCTTGTGGAGATACCTTAGGTCTATGTGTGCATTAATTGGAAGAGGAGGGAAGGGAGGGTTAGGGGCAGTTGCATATTCATGGTGGCTCTGTTGCATATAGCTGCACCCTGTGAGTGCTAACATAGCCATCACCTGTGTGTATCAACATACCCACCACCCTGTGACCAATCAAAAGGCTCCAGACCTAACCTATCTGGCACACTAAGGACTGCAAGTGCATACAACAGTACAACACTTGCACAGGCACCTGTACCATGGCAACACAAACCACACAGGGTGTTTTTTTTTGTTCAAAATGAGTATACATGTAATAGAAAATTTCAACTAATTGGAAAAAGACAACAGCATTCACAAGGTGACGAGTTTAGCTTTGTTTTAATTATTTGGGTGATCTCAGTGGACAATTAGCAGATGACCACCTCACTTCCAAAGAGCACAAATAATATTTGCATCAAAACGAATTGCTGCTATATAAGCCATGGCACTGCTTAACTGATTGCTGGCTATGTCAAGTGGATACTTCGTTAAACAAATTTTGATTGTATCACAACACTGTTCCACTAGCGCTGTCCAGCAATTATTTTTCATCGCGTCAGCACTTTTTTTTTTCTTTAATCCTTCCGTTCCTTCTAAACAAAGTATCTCTTTCTCCCAGCAGCGTTGGTGGGGTTTTGAAGTTTTGGCAAATTGTCCTTGTCCGTACGTAGGACGGTTGGCTAGGGGCGGATCCAGGATTTTGGGTAGCTCGTACCCATACGTCGATGTAGTCTGGGGACCAGACTGATGGCCATCAGTCTGGTCCCCAGACTAACGTCGATGATGATCTTGGACGACACGTGGCCTATGGTACACATGCACATGTAATCCTTGACCTGTTTACAAACCCGCCCCCTTTACATTCACGCAACGCGGTCGTATCAGACGTGGTCTCATTTGTGGAATGGTCTTATATACATGTACGAGGAGGAAGTAATAAATAATTGGTCTTATTAATTTGCGAATCCACTGCTGCAAGGCCGCCAAGTGTTTTCGTATCGCGACCAATGTATTTCTGACCTTTGCCGTGAAATTACCTGGCCAGGTACTTTCCTGGGTGAACTCAACAAGAAAGAAAATGCCCGACATTTGAAATGAATTTTGCAAGACAAAGAACTGTACAATCAAACATAAGGGTGTAACAAATCTACAAAGCTACGCCCTTCTTTCCTGCTTCTGAGTACGCTTTTTCTCCTTTTCCTTCCGTTCCTGCACCTTCTGCTTCTGGATCTGCCTGCTCTGCTTGTCCTTCTCCACCTTGGCCTCGTGGGCCACCTTTTGCTTCTCCCTCTGCAGCTTCTGCTGCTCCAGCACAGATGATGCATTCATGTTGATAAACAGGTCCAAGTCAGAAGGTTTGCCTAGGGACACATGTTGAAGTTCAGAAATAGAACTAGCACATCACATTAATTTTCTATAATAATAACAAGGCTACTGAGAAACAGCACATCACATTTATAATAACAAGGCTGTACATTAAATTGTTGTTGTAAAATGTTGACTAAACACTTCCAGACAACTACACATGATGCATGCATGTTGATTCCTGCATGCACCCTTCTGCTCTATTTGTGATCTCTGGAGTGCTGGAGTCGCTTGAGCGGGAAGAGGCGTCCGACCTGATCAAAAAGTATGGAGGCAAGGTGACCCAGAGCATCAGCAAGAAGACATCTTACATGGTGGTGGGGGAAGAAGCTGGTGAGGCAAAGCTGGCCAAGGTATGGAGGAGGTGGAAGGGAGGGGAGAGTGGGGAAACCAGGTTGTGGAATACATTACATTGTGTTAGTTGTACATGTTCCAACCTATCAGCTGTAATGCCTTTAGTTGCTAGCACCATCTAGGATGTGTTAGGTGATAATGGTGTTGCTTCTTGTGGAGATACCTTAGGTCTATGTGTGCAAAGGAAGTTACACAGTCATAGAGGCTATCGTTCTTATTTGTCAGTTTAAATAATACTGTTGTTGATGTTGAACCTTTAAAATTAGTAACATTAGTCGTTTTGAACAAAAAAACACCCTGTGTGGTTTGTGTTGCCATGGTACAGGTGCCTGTGCAAGTGTTGTACTGTTGTATGCACTTGCAGTCCTTAGTGTGCCAGATAGGTTAGATCTAGGTCTGGAGCCTTTTGATTGGTCACAGGGTGGTGGGTATGTTGATACTCACAGGTGATGGCTATGTTAGCACTCACAGGGTGCAGCTATACATTGGTACTCAACAGAGCCACCTTGAATACGTAACTGTCCCCTAACCCTCCCCTTCCTCCTCTTCCAATTAATGTACACTTAGACCGAAGGTATCTCCACAAGAAGCAATACCATTATCACCTAACACATCCTAGATGTTGCTAGCAACTAAAGGCATTACAGCTGATAGGTTGGAACATGTACAACTAACACAATGTAATGTATTCCACAACCTGGTTTCCCCACTCTCCCCTCCCTTCCACCTCCTCCATACCTTGGCCAGCTTTGTGTGTGTGTGTGTGTGTGTGTGTGTGTGTGTGTGTGTGTGTGTGTGTGTGTGTGTGTGTGTGTGTGTGTGTGTGTGTGTGTGTGTATGTGTGTGTGTGTGTGTGTGTGTGTGTGTGTGTATGTGTGTGTGTGTGTGTGTGGTTACATTGCTGCAAATAGCAACAATGCTTTCTGATAACTCGTGTATTTACCTAGTTATCTAAAATGCATATCACCAATTTGAACAATTTGAAATTGCAGGATAGATATAAGCATCTTTTTAAAAAAGGAATTGATGCTTACACAGTTCTTGAACCAAGCAACCTTTCATTGGCTTTAATACCCTCATGAAGAACAATATCCCCTGGACATATTCATATTTTGGCATTTCTTGTATTTGTGCGCTTTCCCCGCATTCTGATTATGAGGAGTGCAAGGGAAAAGTGCTCAAATACAAGAAGAGCCAAAATATGAACATGTCCAGGGGATATCATGCATTCGTCGTGAGGGAATTAAGACTAATTCCTGTCTACAGCACTGGTAAAATTATGGCAGGGAGGCAGTCTAAAATATCCTGACCATTCAGATTAGATGTCCTATAATGAGGTTAAATACAATCTACTTGCAAGGTGCGGAGTGATTATTCAACTTTCCATATAAATGCATCTTACATAAAATACCTGAGCCTTGGACATGTGGCAGAACACAAATACATGCCACATGCCCATACCCACACCGCTGACCACCCCAATAGATGTGTACTACTAATGACCTTAAAAGCTTATATAGGACTCTAAAGTTCATTGTTGTGCATTTCCTTATATAGGGGTCTACATGTGCTTTAGAGCTTAAAGATGCATGTGTGACTGTGTTCCAAATGAGCTGGCTGTCAATTATGTGCTGACAGTTATATTACTTGAGCAAATAATCGTGCCCTAAAATTCGTTTTAACCCAGCCTCCCTTATAAAGGTAAATCCACGACTGGGTCCAGATTTGGGTCTGTCCAAGATGTCATTTGTAAACACATTGGTGATGATGTGCAGACCGCAAAAACTGTGCTAAGTTTATATCCCGTAACTTTTAAATTAAGATGCTGTTAGTTCTTTCATTAGGAAACCTCTAGATGCCCACCAAATTTGGTTAAATTACCTACTATATAGGGGAAACTTTAACCAGGTCGGTTCGACGACATTGCGGTATTAATGTTCAATGTAAGAGTGTTTTTGTTGTTCACAAAATAAGGCCAGATAGGGAAATAATAGTTCAACATGTGGCGAAAATAAAACATTGATAGCTTACACCGTTGCAGAAATAAAAATCGTTGAATTTGGGAGTGCTTAATGAATAATTATATTATAATCCACAAGCCCAAAAATCTCATAGTATAGTCACAATTTGCATATATGCAACACTGCAAAAAAAAAAAACTGCATCTTAGCTAGTTCAATTCTATATATTATTATTTTCATCCTATTGAAGTCCAGCCTTAGAAAGTGAAAATTTTGTTCTCTGAACTGACACATCTATCATCAAAGTAATACTCATGTGCTGCATGCTGAGCCAATGTTTGCTTTAAATCAACACGGTACTCAGAAGGAAGTAAGTGATAACAACCTCTCCCTTTAGTTTCTACTCAGACTTGAGATTACAATTTCTTGTAGGTCCAAGTTTCTAAATTTCTGCTGCCAGCTGGATATTTTTTCGTAATAAATAACCGTAGCATAGATATTCACTTCCTTTAGTTCTCCTCTTGTAAATGTGTTGTACAATTGATCACAGCAGCCATTATCCACTTGGCAAGAAGATTTCAACTCACTTGAAAAAATGTTAAAATATCTTCTCAGCTTGAAATCCACCTCTGTCTTTGTTCTTATGGTGATGAAGAAATGTCCTTGTGACTGGTTGTCGTCCATATAAATACACTTTACAATAAGATAGGTTGGATTTCACCAATTATCACCACAATCCATGGTAAATAGCACTTCCAAATCTCGAACAGAAAATACTCGACCTTCGTGGTAGAATTAAAAATAAATAGTACATGTAATATTACAACAGTTAAGTACATTATACACTTGGTTCTCTTATCAATCATGGTGTGCATAGTCTCCGGCCCAGATCCAAACGGCAATGCACACGTGATGTCATAGTTTACATTGTGCTTCCTGTCGTCTATATATGTGGTGAGGCTGTACAGTTGTTTTTTAAAGGTTCCGAATCACACTAGGATTGGTCCTGACAAGCTACAGCTATGTGAACATGAGCCATGCATGCAAAATGTGCTAATTCAAGACACAGAATACGTCTTCCAAAAGGATATAAATTTTCAGGCAGGCAGTATGGAGCCATTCTATTCCCTGACAATAACACAGTGAACGGATTGAAAGGTAATGCGCTCTTAGGTTAATATAAGATGTGATTATAATATGAGTATTATGTGGCAATGCTTGCTGTCACTCTATGCAGGTTCCTGCCAAAGTTTCCAGATACATGTACAGGAGCCCACAATGCCTACTAAGCTTAGCTGTGCAAGTGTTGTACTGTTGTATGCACTTGCAGTCCTTAGTGTGCCAGACAGGTTAGGTTTGGAGCCTTTTGATTGGTCACAGGGTGGTGGGTATGTTGATACTCACAGGTGATGGCTCACAGGATGATAAGGGTGTTGGTACTGTCAGGGTGATGAGGGTGCTGGTACTCACAGGGTGATAAGAGTGTTGGTACTCACAAGGTGATGAGGGTAATGGTACTCACAGGGTACTCACAGGGTGATGAGAGTGTTGGTACTCACAGGGTGATGAGAGTATAGGTACTCATAAGGTGATGAGGGTATTGGCACTCACAGTTGATAAGAGTGTTGGTACTCACAGCATAGATAATAGAGTATCTATGCTCACAGGGTGATGAGGGTTTTGGTACTCACAGGGTGATGAGTTTGGCTTCATTGTAGTCATTATATGGTTTGGGAGGTGACCAGTTATTGCAATAGCAAATGACCACCTCATTTCTAAAGAACCCAAATAAGATATGCACAACGCGCGAATTGCTGCTATATAAGCCATGGCACTGCTTAACTGATCGCTGGCTATGTCAAGTGGATACTTCGTTAAACACATTTTCTTCCAAAATTGTACCACAATTGTTCATCGCGTCAAGCACTTTTTTTTTCTTCAATCCTTCCGTTCCTTTTAAACAAAGTATCTCTTTCTCCCAGCAGCGTTGGTGGGGTTTTGAAGTTTTGGCACCTGTCCGCCCACTTTACATTCACGCAACGCGGTCGTATAGACGTGGTCTCATTTGTGGAATCACGAGGAGGAAGTAATGAATAATTGGTCTTATTAATTTACGAATCTACTGCTGCAAGGCCAGGGATATTAAATACATGGATTGGAAACGGTTCCGTAATCTACGTGTACCGGAAAACCATCCGTGTTGCGCCTACATGGATTCTGAATTGATGAGTTTGCTGTTGACTCGGACGAATATGACATGGATGCTGATCCCAGTGGACGGGTTTCAGGGGTGTAGTTCAAAGTTTTCAGATCTATTGTACGGGTAGTTGTTCAGGAGATTTCGTGACTCGAAGCTTAAGCGATCCGAACGCTTTAACAAGCTTTTACATTGCTTTCAAAAGTAAAGCTTGACTGATCCCATTAGTAAAACCTGCCTCTTAATTAGAAAGAAACCAACTTACCAAGTGTAGCTTTTCGTTTCTGCGATTTCGCGACTCTAAGAATAGTTCTCAAGCGCATCACGGATGGAAATTAGGAATACCGTAATTCAGCCGTATATCAGCCTCGTTTCCAATCAATATCCCTGTGCAAGGCCAAGTGTTATCGTATCGCGACCAATGTATTTCTGACCTTCGCCGTGAAATTACCTGGCCAGGTACTTTCCTGAGTGGAACAAAGAAACTCAACAAGAAAGAAAATGCCGGACACTTGAAATGAATTTTGCAAGACAAGAACTGTACAATCAAACATAAGGGTGTAACAAATCTACAAAGCTACGCCCTTCTTTCCTGCTTCTGAGTACGCTTTTTCTCCTTTTCCTTCCGTTCCTGCACCTTCTGCTTCTGGACCTGCCTGCTCTGCTTGTCCTTCTCCACCTTGGCCTCGTGGGCCACCTTTTGCTTCTCCCTCTGCAGCTTCTGCTGCTCCAGCACAGATGATGCATTCATGTTGATAAACAGGTCCAAGTCAGAAGGTTTGCCTAGGGACACATGTTGAAGTTCAGAAATAGCCCTTCACATTAACAAGTCTGTACATCACAATGGCTGTTGTTAATTAAACACTTCCCACATTAATCATAGATTGACCAGTGTTAAACCTGCCAGTCATTGGCACAGGAGCCATGCCCCTTTCAGCAAGTACACCTGTTATGTGAGCATAACCATTCCCAATCACTAGACCACTCACACAGCCAGTTATGGGTTAATTAGTGCGAGGCACACATCCATGCTCACTTCTTTTATGGTGCATATATTGTGCAGTCATGGCAACTGCTTTTGTGTTGGAACATCTTATTGTGGTCATACGTATTGAATACGCACAATGACAATGACACATGCACACAAACAAATGCACACATACACACACACAATTACCTCCACTTATCCTAAGTCCCCTGTACCAGTTCTTGTCCGTATTGTTAGTTAGATTTGATTTGTCAAGTGTTGACAAACAAGCATTAAATACACCTTTAATCACCCAGTGAACCGCCTAACCTGTTTTGCAAGTTAAACCTAACCAGTTTAGGCCGTGTATCATCCTCTTTTCCTTCTTCCTACATTTTTATCAACCCCCTCACATTCACTATCTAACCACAACTCTGGCAGTGGCTGCACTTGTGAAGGAGGTGTGGCATGTGCTATAAGGGAGGTGTGGTTTATGCAGGCTGGAGTGCTACATGGGAGGTGTGGCATGTGCAGGCTGGAGTGCTATAAGGGAGGTGTGGTTTGTGCAGGCTGGAGTGCTACAAGGGAGGTGTGGTTTGTGCAGGTTGGAGTGCTACAAGGGAGGTGTGGCATGTGCAGGCTGGAGTGCTAGGGAGGTGTGGCATGTGCAGGCTGGAGTGCTACACGGGAGGTGTGGCATGTGCAGGCTGGAGTGCTATAAGGGAGGTGTGGTGTGCTATAAGGGAGGTGTGGCATGTGCAGGCTGGAGTGCTACAAGGGAGGTGTGGCATGTGCAGGCTGGAGTGCTATAAGGGAGGTGTGGTGTGCTATAAGGGAGGTGTGGCATGTGCAGGCTGGAGTGCTACAAGGGAGGTGTGGTTTGTGCAGGCTGGAGTGCTACAAGGGAGGTGTGGTGTGCTACCATCAGCTACTTGCCCAGTGGACTGGCTGCCTTGTGGGAGGACCAATTGAATTGCAGCAATTGTCAACATTGGTGATATGAATACAACATGAAAGTGTACATGTACCACAGCTCTCACACCTTGTTGCTAAGCAACCACAAGCAGGGTTCGATCTTAAGGGATACCAGTGTCCTGTTACTACAAGTATCCCATGTTAAAGATGCACTATGGGTGGGGTTTAAAACTGAACCTTCAACCAGTGGTCAAGTTAGTCTTCCATCCTCACCTTTAGCGGCTCCAGTCCCCTCCACAGTGCCTCCATCATAGGACTCCAGGCCATATTTAATGTTGAGGTCAAGGAGCTATAAGGCCTGACACACTTACAGGGCAGCAAAAAAAAAGAAAAAAAAAAAAAATGCTTGCAAGAAAGGATACTCATCTTCTTCATCGCTGCTCTGGCAACCATACTGCTCCAAAAGCTGCTTCTTTTCCTCATGCGTAAGCTTATTAGTTGTCTGCAAAGCCTTCCCTACTTGTTGAGTGCTTCCTGCACTGGGCCTAAGCTGTGGAGAACCTTGAAGGACTCTGTCAACTTCAGCTGTGTTGAACGATATATACAGTCATTGAGAATAGTGCTAACTTTAATTACAAACAGGCCCCCGTTGGTTACTTGTGTTGCGTACATTACGGTAAGGGTACTGGTGCATTGTGCTTTGACCGTTCACTCGCAGTATCCGGACACGCTGTAAGCTGGGCCCTATAACAAAGAACGGCTTCTATCGGTGGGGCGCATGCATGTAACGCAACGCTGCCAAAACATTTCACAAGCAACGACGCATACGTTAAACAAGTACCTACCCGCCAAGTTCAGGACTGCTCCCTTGTTGTCCTTCTTGCCGCGCGCTCTACCCTCGCACCATTTGCTGGCTATCTCCCTGCTCACCTCGACGCACTGCGACTGCTCTTCCTTTCATGAAACGGTTTTTGGGTAAAATTGGTACAGACACACTCTGTGGTGCGTTACACGCTTACTATGAATCCGCTGACCACGTCAAGCACATATTTCTCTACGTCTTCGACTGTAAAGTCGTCGTCTGTGGTCAGGAGGGTGCCGTGAATGTACCCTGCGTACACCTCTCCGTCCAACTGCAGCCGGTTCAAATGGTCCGTGAGCCATGACTCAAAGCCTTCTGGCGTTGCTTCCGTACATGCCATGGCTTTGTTTCTCCAATTAATCGTGATTTACACTCTGCATGCATGCATGCATGCAACACATGCACATTTAAATATTTTTTTCGTCGTTTGCCTCGTTCCCACCACTGCTCACGTGCACATGTACGTAATTAACCGGCTACTTAATGCAATTTCATACAATTCATGCATGCACCGCAACTTAATTACTGTAATCACAGATTGACGACCTAATGCTGTAATCCCACAATTTGTCACATGGACAATGTCCTCTACACATACTGCACACGGACACATCTCTACATCAAAGCCCCCCAGCACCCAGCCGCCGCAACAGCAGCAGACAAGAAGGCGATGTTCGCCATGTTGGGCGGTTGTCCGTGCGCTCAAGTACCCAGCTTTTGTGCTCCTCGTCCCCGCTATACTGAACTATGCTGCTTTGAACAGAGAAAATGCTATCCTTCGACCACAAGGTACTTGTTAGAACTACTGTCGAAGAAACAACAAAAAAATGTTTCTCTCCCCTCCCTTAATTCCCAGACGGTGTACAGTACGACATAGGATGGGGCCAAAAGATATTCCTTCATTGCAAAGGAAATGGCACTCCTACGGGTACGTTGTAGCACGTGTGCTTCGTCCACTTACACGTGTTGCATTAAGTCATTCTGGATGCTCCCATTGGAGAGACTTCTGACGTGTGGTACCTGGTACAACCTCTGGTCAGCAAACACACTACGGTGTGTGTGTGTGTGTGCATGTGTGTGTGTGTTGTGTGCGTGTGTGAGTGCATGTGCATGTGTGTGCATGTGTGTGTGACTGCTTGCATATTTATGAATTGTAATGATGCTTTGCACATTTGTCTAGGTGTGTACCTACGATAGAGCTGGATTAGGATACAGTGACCGACCATACGAGGTATACTGACTTTTAAATAGGTCCATTGTATGTGTGATGTATTTGTGTTGATTTATATATCTCTCTGTCTGTCCATCCATCTAAGCTATGTATGTATGTGTGTGTGTGTGTGTGTGTGTGTGTGTGTGTGTGTGTATGTTATGTGGTTTTATTACCATACTCTTGTTCAGAACACCACCCTCTATGCTGGGGACTCGAGTGCTGCAGCAGTGGACAGAGATAGGACCACTCCCTACACCACTGAGAGGTACATGTATGCAGTGAACATTCACCCACCCCTATCTTGACCGGAGTCCCTGCTGAGTGTATTCCTTCCTCCTTCCCTCTCCTCCCTTTGTCTCATCTCACTTCCTCCAACCTTCTTTTCTCCTTCCTCCCCTCCTCTCCCTTCCTCCCCCTCCTCTCCCTTCCTTCCCCTCCTCTTCTCTCCTCTCCTTCCCCTCCTCTCCCTTCCTTCCCCTCCCTCCCCCTCCTCTCCCTTCCTCCCCCTCCTCTCCCTCCCCCTCCTATCCCTTCCTCCCCCTCTTCCTTTCCTCCTTTATGTTCCATTGTTTCTGACCCATTCACAAGTACCCACATGTGTACACTTATGCAAACTCATAAACATATGCATGTACACACACACACATTTTTACATGTAAAGAATGGTAGATGACTTAAACAGACTGCTGAACTATGCTAGCAACCAACCGAAGCCACTACTGCTGGTCAGCTCAGATTATTCTACTGTTGTATCACGTTTCTACACACAACTTTATGAACAGTGAGAAGGAGGTTATCTGTGGTTAAATAGTGACCTTGTTTGGGTGGGGTGGGGGTTGTTGCATAGCATACCACTTCCAGATCATGTCTGTAAAAATAAGGTTAGCCTACATGTTTAATTTCCTTGAAACACCAGTCTAGTATACTAGTGTCAACTAACAATTTACGGTTAATGTTATCAAGCTTATGTGTTTATTATTGGCAGGTGGTTTGGGAAGTGCTAGTATATCCACAGTCTTATCAAATATGAGTTTGATTTTTTCCCCGAGGGTTGGTGTTAAGCCTCACACCTATCATTCGGGGCAATTTGATTTATTTTTGTGTGTTCAACTTCTCACTGTATTTTTGAATTTTGTATTCCAATCTATTGCCCATTGCCACACCTTCCGTGTAGGGATGTGGCTGGACTGGTGCTGATCAACCCAATGGCAGAGAACCTGTTCACCCCTAGAGCCCCGGGCCTGTGGCCTGCCTACTGGTACAAACATGTTGTGCCCCAGGTCCATGCCGTCTACCTCAGTGGGCTCCTGGGGTTCAACAGGCTTGGTCTGATGGTGGGACTGATAAAGCCAGTGGAGTTACCTGCCGTGGAGAGGGTACTGCCAGATGATGTCATCTTAAGGAAGGTGTGTGTGTGTATGTGTGTGTGTGTGTGTGTGTGTGTGTGTGTGTGTGTGTGTGTGTAGTTTGTGTGTGATGTGCATGTGTATGTGTCTATTCGGAGTGTGTTTAAATCATTGTGTGGCTGCTTCATTTTCTGCATTACATTCATCTAGATTGTTAGTGAGTAGCAGGAAGTGTTGGCTTAGATGCCAAATATTGTATTATGTAATTACCTGTCAGGACCGTGCAAAGAAAGTTGTCCTGTAGGGGGAAGGGCCGGGGCAGTAACCAAATAATATAGGGAAGGGGGGGGGGGGGGGCAGTAACCAAATAATATAGGGAAGGGGGGGGGGGGCAGTAACCAAATAATATAGGGAAGGGGGGGGGGGGCAGTAACCAAATAATATAGGGAAGGGGGGGGGGGGGGCAGTAACAAAATTATATAGGGAAGGGGGGGGGGGGGGGCAGTAACAAAATAATATGAAGTTCTACTGCAAATTATAAGAAGTGTATCCATGGTAATGTATCCATGGTGGTACCTAAACTGTATAGTAGTACAGTACTGTTTATTATAGTTCAAGGGGATGATGGTAGTAGTAATGCATACATGTTGCTTACAGAGGGTTCAGTCAGGGCTGTTCCTCAAGTCTGGCAGCATAACGTGTTGCCTACATTAGGGCAACGTCTTGGCAACTTTATCGGGAAATATGTCTTTCAGGTGACTAATTGCGCGCTAGGACCTTGCCAATGGACACCAGGCCCTATTTTCCACCCCGTAATTGAATAAAAAGGATACTTTTAGCCTCAATGTGTAGTAGTTGTGAAAGTAACATTTGTGCAATGATTTGTGTGTTTTGGTTTTCTGTGTGCCCTGCATGGGTGTCGAGCCCTAGCATTATAAAGTTGCAAGTGGTAGGAAGCTTATTACCAGTATACCTTGTGTTAAATGAGGACTATTATTGGTACCAACTAATATTGATTAACAATTATATCTTGCAGTCATAGCCCATGCTATAGCAATATTTGCAGCACAGTGTGCATATTTTTAGGTTGTTTCTCTAAAATAACTTATACATGTAACCTTGTAATTTTTTAAAGAACACCCTCATATTCAAGATCCAAAACCAGTTAAAACTAATGTTAATAGTGTATCATTATAATTAGGATAGGTAAGCAATTAACAGAATAGTATACTCTCTCTTCTATAATGAAATATGTGCTTAATTTTCTTCCATCTTGAATAAATTTTCGATACACACCTTATCAATATTATATGGTATAAATGTGACCCGCGTATAAATTGTGTACTGAGAAACGGATAGATTAGCTCATTGTTGGTATGAAATCAGAAGGAAAAGTGGCTGTTTTAATGTTTTTGTTGGAGTGTTTGCCTTTAAAGAACAAAAGGAAATACAAAAGGAAATCCTACTGTTCTCGTTCCCAGACCCATTTTTATGATCGCTGCAATGGGGATGGGATATTACATGTACTTGTGTGTTACTTTTGTGTTTCACCTTTTGTGAAGGAGGTAAGCTCTCCCTGACCTGGGGTTGAACCCATGGCCTGTGCTCTGCCACCCCACTGCCTTACCAACTACACTGACCTCCCCTCCCCCTTACCACAAGGGGAAAAGGTCATGCTGATTCTTTCATAGCTTCATTGTCTTTCATTTTATCATATAATTATGTGCCAACAGTACAATGTGAGTGCAATGCTACAAGTATGTGCCCCACAACGAATTTTAGACAATAGATGACAATCTGATTGGTTACTTGCAGGTAATCTAAATATAGTAGAAACTTCACTCAGTTGCATGAGTTACAACATGATATTGATTATTACTACAAGATGCATCAATACATAAGCTTAACATAGTCAATAATAACAGGAGATTACAACAAGTGGATTTTGTCATACAAACCTATGTACATGTAAATATGTGTGTGTGTGTGTGTGTGCGTGTGTGTGTGATAAAAAATATATGAATGAAACAAGACATAAAGACATTCAAAACAATAATTATTTCTACATACCAGTAATCAATAGGAATAATTATTGTATCTCCAATCCCTTGTTCCCTTCCTTTTTTACGTGGGCATCGGAAGGTATGAAACATTGGTCCGGCAAATGAATAAATAATGAAGTGGGTGGAGATGAGGGGGTAGGTGCGGGAGGGGGGTACCCATCCCGCCCAGCTAGGGGGCATGGGGGAGCGCTGTAAGCTCCCC
Source organism: Spongilla lacustris (assembly GCA_949361645.1). Classification (NCBI taxonomy): domain Eukaryota; kingdom Metazoa; phylum Porifera; class Demospongiae; order Spongillida; family Spongillidae; genus Spongilla; species Spongilla lacustris. Next base: position 1,916,458 of record OX442428.1, read on the forward strand.
CATCGGGGTCTGGGGCTCTGCCCCAGAAGCTTTGCAAGTTGTGCATTATTAATGTCCAAAACCATAAGGAATTTCACCAGCCTGCGAGTTCACTGCCCAAAAATCATGGCAATGAATTAGAAATTTTGATTGTACATAAAAATGCTTATTCCAAAATCAAAAGTACATAAAATGACCACATTGGCCAAGGCCAATTTGCTACCTTGAACAGACTCCTCCGCAATAATATAGTTAATTCGCGCCCTTCCTTAAGGCAGAGGTGCGTGTTAAACTCGATGGTGGCATCTTTCCAGTTTTTAAAGCCTTTGCTAATTAATGAAAGCAGGGTCGCGTTTGGTACTTGCCATAAACTTATTCTCATGCTCTGCTTTCATGCATATCTATCAGTATGCTGCATCGGTAAAGAAGAATCGTAATGGAGCCAGCTGTATTTTACACACCATTCGGCTTAAAACAAGCGCATCTGGCCCCATGCTTAAATAAAAGAAAAGACTTTGGGCCACGTGAAATTTCTCAGGCATTGATGCAATCAATAAGCCAGTTGGCTTAGTCGAAGAGGACGATGGTAGCGATTATGACAGGTGCTGGCTGATTCATTGGTGTGTTCAATTACAGTAATTTTATTCAATGCGATAATTAACTGGCATTGTAGAATGCACGTAGTGATTATTTATGCATGCACGTAGTTAATGTACTGCGTTTTTACTCACAGCATGCAGCCAACATTAACTTTTTCTTTTTAATTTTATTATTAATATTGGTCCGACAATTGCCAGACCTGCCCCCCCTGTTTTACACCACCATTGCTTTCAAATCCTTAAAACCACTAATTTTCTCATAAGGAATGTTTTTGTATCTTGTGGCACTTAGAATCCGTATGGCACGACAATATAATTATGCTAATATATCTACATGCACAAGTAACACTGAAGTTAGCTGTGATATTAATCACATGTGTCTATGCTCTCATAATTTTTCCTAAGTGCCACAACGAAATGCCACAACTGAAATCTGCACCAGGGTAGGCCTACATTAGCACCAGGGTAGGCCTACATTAGCACCAGGGTAGGCCTACATTAGCACCAGGGTAGGCCTGCATTAGCACCAGGGTAGGCCTACATTAGCACCAGGGTAGGCCTGCATTAGCACCAGGGTAGGCCTACATTAGCTCATTGCTTTCACGTCTGTGTTCACACACAACACACACACACAGTCCACTTGCACCCACATCCATACCCATATTCATTTTGTTTTTGCACAATTTTGGTTGCTATGTATGAATATAATATTCAATAATGTTTTCATTTATTGGTTGCTAGGTATGCTTTGCTATTGTCCAAGTAGGTTAGCCATTGGGATCAGCATGATTTAGAATCCCCTTAGCAATTCCTGGAAGGGGCCCTCCCCTTTCTTCTATTCATCATGCATCCGTTGTGTTTCGAGTGATGATTAATAATTGACTTTCAAACTTTATACTAATACGGCTAAGTTTTTTCTGTGTATAAATATTGGTTATACCCCCCCCTCCCCCCTCTTTTTTATGTAATTCCCCGGGATCTGCCCCCTGCTGGAGCCCTTAGTAGCTCCATCACTCATGTCTAACCGCTGACGTGTGTGTGTACAATGAATGGGTACGTGTACTTCACATTATCATGGTCTTTGATCTTAATTGTTAGAAATTGATAGACCACTTAAACCTCTGCCTTCCTCACGTTGCCCCCCCCCCCCCCCCCCCCCCCCGATGTCATTTGACTTGTGCGCGTTTTCCCACTTCTTTCCCTCAGAAACATTTCCTCTGTCAGCCCAAACATCTTTCTTCAGTTGTGGATGAGTACAGAAGTGTGGCCACGAGCATGGACCAGCTAAGGCAAGTGCTTATTGCCACCCGTAACTTTTGTGAAGTACCTCTGATCAATGCTAGATTGTTAGATGCACCATAGGCTACAAGCTTATACATTGGTGTCATTAGACAATTGTACCTGTGTTAAATGCCCCTCCCCACTTGCCTAGTGCTTCAGAACTCTTTAATTTGACGTACAAAAGTACGTGTATGTTTGACCATCACGTTGTGTGTGCTAGGTAAATGGGGGGGGGGACACAACAATAGTGCACATTTACTAGATACCAAGGCATGCGGTTAAATGCACACACATCATACCAACATTAGGTTGTTCTCTCCGCTTCTAGAACTCTGTACAGTGTGAAGCCTTTTCCCAAGGACGTTGATATCACCATAGCAACATATGACCAGCCATCGCCGGATCTCCCTTTAGCGCTCCAGAGTGCCTGGTCTGAAGGGGTGGAGACTCTGCTTCATGTGGTGCACCCCAATGCGAGGCACGTCAAACTTTTGGGTGCTGACCACACTGTGTTCTATATAAAGCCCGATGTTGTTGCCAACACCATTGTTGAAGCTGTGATGAGGCTAAGAAGCCACCTGATGTCACCCAAGGAGTGATATTGACCACCCCGGTACATGCAAACAGTACAACTGTATAACGATGTTCTTGTACATTCATATGTATATAATACAACATTGAACTTGTGCATCACACCTATAACATCACAAGGAAAGCTCTAAAACAGTTCCCCCCCCCCCCCAAAGTCACGTAGCAGAGCATCGCGTAGCATCAATCAAGGCTTGGAAGCTATCGTCATGGCAAGGAAGTCCTCATAGCCAACAGTGATGGTACCCGTGCGATTGGTATCGCGCTGCTTGAAGGAGTCGGTTAGCTTCTGTATCATCAGGCAGCTCTGAATGAAGTCGTCCAACTTGAGACGTCGCCTCTCAGCATGGTCAAAGCGCGCGGTCACGAGTTGAGAGAACTGAGGGGAGACGTGGTAGCCCATCTCGTTGTAGGCCTTGTGCAGCTCTGCGGCCTCTATGCTACCCGAGCGATCAGCGTCATAGCGCTCGAACAGCGCCCTCCATTTTTGGACGTACTGCATCAGCATGGCGAAATCTTGAATGCCAATTCTGCCAGTGTGGCTGTGATCAAACAAGCCTGCATGCAGAAGAGTACCATGTATTATACGCTTCGTCAATTTGTATTTTTTAAAGCCAAAAAATAAAACCAAATAAGTATGCATCACTAAGTTTGCGCATCTTTGTAATTATACATGTATAAGCCTGGAGCCCTTTCATTAAATCAGTTCACTGCCCCGTCATTGCCTATCTGCCATCACTGGGTCAAAAGTAGATTATTTCCATACGAGGAAATATCCATGCAGGTGCTACATGCATTATGCTTTTCTTTGGCCAGTGCCTGCGTGTGAATAATACATGTACTGCTGAGGTATCATATGAATTTCAATGAACTAAGTTAGTATATCCGCCTACATCAGGAACTAAAAACGTCGCATCCGGACCACCTACTTCGAACTGCACATCCTGCACATAGCGACGACACACAAACGTTCGATGCATATCCACTAACACTACACATAGTATCTCCGGCTCCCGCTCATGAAATGACCTCTGTCCCTCAGGCTCAGCTTTAATACTAGCCGTATACTGATTACAATACTCAACGGATAGGTCTAGCTATTAACTTACAGATCATAAGTCGACACGAGTCCTCACTGAAGTGGGTCCAGTTGTTGTTGGTGAGTATCTGCTGGAGCTCCACTACAGAAATGGTACCTCTACGTTGCGTGTCCACAGCAGAAAACCAAGAATAAACGGTCGGGTCCATTCCAGGAGGAGCACCTCCTGCATTAGCGGAAGCTGAAAGGGAATATTTAAACAGTAAGTCCAACCATGCACAGTCTGCATAAATACAGAATACATGGGCGTTGCCCAGCCCAGTAAGCGACGCTCAAGCCATCGCGTGTCTCTCACCACCGTAGCCTTGATATCCCAGAGGTGGCTGCTGTCCCTGATAACCGCTTGTCGGGTACCCTCCAGGGAGCTGTGCCGGCGGGAAAGTGCCAGCGGGTTGTCCCGGATAATTTCCAGTGGGTTGTCCTGGATATCCTCCGGCAGGTTGTCCTGGGTAACTTCCACTGGGATACGAACCTGGAGGCTGGCCATAAGCGTACTGCGCCATTGCGTTAAGTTGCTTGTCAGATAAACAACCGTCACTTAGCAACAGGATAAAAACACTAAAAATTGTCAAGTGCGCGCGCAAGCATCAAAAGGGCGAGGCCGGCCGCGATATGATATTTACGGAATGTGACAGCATGGCTCCGCTTTTAAACTGAATTGTGGTTGCCTCCGGATGTGCTATCAAATTTCTCATCTCTAAGCATAAAGGGTCCATTATATTAGTGTGTATATTACCACACTACCGAGAAATTCAAAGCAGAAAATTGACAAAGTCCCCGGGCCTACCTTATAGCTGTCTAATCATATAGACCCCTTTTCTTGGTGCTCAAGTTACTATAGAACCTATAAGCAATTTACATATTTATGCGCGTTTTGGGTCTCGTAATACTTATAAAAAAAAAAAAAAAAAAAAACCAGGCTTGCAATCGCTTACTATGAGCGTACAACAATAACCAATAGGTTTAAGCTTGTGCACCAAGATGGCGGACAACATTGAATTTTAATTTCAATGAAGTCATTAAATCACGCGATGAAAACGGTCCAATTTTTTTTGGAAGAAGTGCCTCGTACCCAGACAGAACACTGGTATTGTTATATACCAGTCTTGTCTGGGTGCGAGGCACTAATAAGCCGAGGATGCAGGCAGCAACCAGATGATACAGCAGCACTACAAAAATATCACATCCAGTCACTATATGCTATTTCTATACACCAGAAGGCAGCCAACTGTCTAGAGTTCAGCTTGCATGTACATGATATAAAATGGGCGTGGTCATGGTGTTGGGAGCTTCTCATTGTTCGGTCATGACAATTTACATACGAGAGAGGGGGAGGAAACAATGACATGATTCTAAAAATTCTTGGAGGCCAGCTCCTCAACACCCAACCACACCCTAGGCCTAGCAACGGACATTGTATCATTTCTCCTCTGGGTAAGTGTACCCCACCCCATCCAGCAGTCTTTTGTAGGATATAATGCCCCTCCGATCCCTTAAAGGTCGAGTCTGGGGACCCGACTGATGGTTGTATTATGATAGTACAACCATCAGTCGGGTCCCCAGACTATTAAAGGTCTCCCAGAATTAAGAGCGTTTATCAGTTCTATAACTTCTATGTAATCCCATTTCAAGAGGACCTCTAACAACTGAACTGGGAAAATGGTCATTTTATGATAGCGTAATCCATTCTATTTAATAGAAGGACTGGAGAATTTATTTCTTCGAGCTACATTTAGATATTGCAATGTACAAAATTATGCAGCTTTGATTTCACTGAATTAGATCTACATTAAAAATTACCAACAACATGTAAAAGATAAAATTAGGCAGTGAATAACACACACTTTATTTGTTCTCCCAGTCACACGATGATGGGTAACACATCAAGGCTTGCTAGCTATCGTCATGGCAAGGAAGTCCTCGTAGCCAATGGTGATGGTACCCATGCGATTGGTATCGCGTTGCTTGAAGGAGTCAGTTAGCTTCTGTATCATCACACAGCTCTGGATGAAGTCATCCAACTTGAGACGTCGCCTCTCAGCATGGTCAAAGCGGGAAACCACAATCTGGCACAGCTGAGGGGAGACGTGGTAGCCCATCTCGTTGTAGGCCTTGTGCAGCTCTGCGGCCTCTATGTTACCCGAGCGATCGGCGTCATAGCGCTCGAACAATGCCCTCCATTTTTGGACGTACTGCATCAGCATGGCGAAATCTTGAACGCCAATTTTGCCAGTGTGGCTGTGATCAAACAAACCTTCCAAGAGGACATGTGTTGTCGTCGCATGTACATGTATAAGGAATAGAACAGCAATGCACGAGGCATGGAATGTGCACACGTGTACATTAACATTGCAAGCCGCCCCCCCCCCCCCCCATTCTTTTCACACATGAATTTATATGAGCTCTATTTTATCTTGTCAGAACTCTTTCAAACAGATTCAGGATTCAGAGATGCTCTAACAGCTAGAAACTTGGGGACTATGGTAATATAACCTTTGAAGTGAGTCAGTATAAAAGCCATAACATCTTCTGACAAGGTGATAATTGAACTCTTTTTTAGCATTGCGGTGGGAAGGGGAGGGTGCAGGGGGAGGAAGGGAACCTATCCACAAGCACAAACTGTGTTGTGGTTGATTTTGGGTGACATTGGCAGGTGAATTTCTTGTTTTTGCTTACCGATCATTAGACGGCATGTCTCCTGGTTGAAGTGGGTCCAGTTGTTGTTGGTAAGAGCCTGCTGGAGCTCCACTGCAGATATGGTACCACTGTGGTCTGTATCCACAGCAACAAACCATGAGTAAACAGTAGGGTCCATGCCAGGGGGCACACTTCCTGGGGGGCCATAGACTGGAGCTGTAAAAGACAGACAAGAATTCAATGTAATCTTAAATATGCGCTAGCTGCAAAAAATAAAAAATAAAATAAAAAAGGTGTGGTGTGGTATGTAGTCTTAATTGATTCATTGCGAGTTGGTCACACAGTATTCTGGAACGGACTGGGAAAGGGAAGGTTCCACCATAGATATTAGAGGTAAGGGATTGGAAACCAACCCGATCAACACCAATCAACAGGTACACTCCTGGCAGTTCCAGTGCCCAGGCCTTTTAAATCTATATTATAGTATGCAAAAGATCCAGTGGAAGCTTGTACGTAGATAGCTAGCGGTACACTCTCTATTTTACACATAGATGACTTTCAACATGCAATCAACCACAACATTGACGACAACCTGTTCAAGCTTCATTAACCCATAGCCACTAGGTATATAGCACAGGGTGTGCTATGATAATGAAGGAATTCCTTTGATACAAGCTGCTGTGTACTTCACTGACTTAAATTACCTAAACTTCTGTTTATATTTGTTATTGACAGCCAACCAACTATCCGTTGGCACGTAATATTCATCTAGCTATCTAGAAACCAAGTCTTGTAATTTTGACGACAAAGCTACAGTCGCTATGTCTGAGAGTTTCGTACCTGGTCACAAATCGAACTTTTACTTATATCTGGTGAGTGTGACACATTCATGTCACAAAAACTATACTGTGGTACGTAAAATACTGTGCTCTATCTGCCTATCCTAACGCCGCACCGTTACGCCGCTTTGTTCGGGCGTAGCGTCTGAGAGTTTGAAGATGGAGACGAAGTGCGCCAAGTCTAGTAACTCCCTTTAGGAAGGTACTAAAAAAATAACTCTTAGCTCTCTGTAATCTGCAATTTATGCTCTGCCTTTTCCTGCTCTCTGTTTGTGCCTTAAGTTAACTTTACGATCGACTTCTGGGGGGCGAGGCGTCAGACTTACCAATTACCGCTTGACGTTCCATTGAAATGTATGGCGCACGTGCGCGGATTCCAATCCCTTAATGGTTCTACCCACCCCAGACCACTCCCGCAATATGTACATGTCACGTCGCGCTGGGGCACAAATACATGTACAATATTACAATACCACAACCACATTGTTGCTTACCACCATATTGTCCCGTAGCTTGCTGTCCTGGATATCCACCTGCTGGCTGTCCCGGGTACCCTCCTCCGGATTGTCCCGAATATCCACTCTGTGGTCTCGGATATCCGCCTGCTTGTTGTCCCGAATATCCTCCAGTGTAACCTCCAGCGGGTTGTCCCGGGTAACCTCCAGCGGGTTGTCCCGGGTAACCTCCAGCGGGTTGTCCCGGGTATCCTCCAGCGGGTTGTCCCGGGTATCCTCCAGCGGGTTGTCCCGGGTAACCTGCAGTGGGTTGTCCCGGGTATCCTACGGGTTGACCGGGATACCCACCGGGCGGACCCTGAGGACGTTGGCCATAACCGTACTGTGCCATTAAATATTTGCTTTGTCACTGCCAAATAATTTTTAAAAAATCTTTTTATACATTACATGTAATATCCGTCTTGTGACACTGCTCGGACCCAGACCGCTACTGTGATGTAATCCATCGCTACTATTATTATCCATGCTGTGACTTCCAGTCCTCTCCTGCTGGCGCTTTTTAATTGCACGGCCATTAGCCTCACTCGGAAATGAAGGCAAGCACGCACGCGTATACGAGTCGCGGCCCTGTTGCGCCACCCGAGGTACAATACTATAAACCATCCAGTATCATTCCATCATCTGGCTTCCTTTTTGTGTGTTCAAATAGGAGCTTCTGGAAAGGTCTCGATCCCAGAATACCTCACATGGCAATATTAAAGTTTATGGATGGAATTGTTCGATTTATTTAATATGTGCTTTCGATACAAATACAAGGTTAACGCCGGTGTAGGAGGCAGGATGGACTGGTAGGATGTACTATTATAGTACTCGTTACCTGCAGCATATAGAGTACAATATAAGTGAACACCTGGTATACGTAGGTATAGTTTTTTTGTTTATTTATTTTTTATAATTAAAACCCGACACTTAATTATGATACAGTGAACTGTGCACACGCAAGCCCGCTAATAGCTTCATCTTACATTTAGGAGAACACTTACAGTTTGCCTGGAACTGAAAAGAATATCTCGCACAAGCCTCCACGTTGTCGGTAGAAAGCCCAACTGTAGTGGCCCTCAAAATGGCGAAGGACAGCCTCGTCGGCTGAAGAAGAAAAGAAGAGAAAATACTGTGATGCAGTAGAAGCATGCCGTGCCTCATTTACATCTCATGATCAGTAATCCAGTTGTCCCTGTTGATGGAGTTTTGGGCCGAGAAGCAGGATGTTTTATCCAAATGGATATAATTACTTGACAAGGAATACATATAACAAGTGCAGCAGCAGGATAAAATGTATTATACTAACCTGTTTTAATTAACTGTGAGCTAAACAAGCTACCTAGAGCCAAAGGAAACTCAAAGCTAGATCGGTAGAGATGGCTCTTGTCACAGACAGTTTAGCCTTTCTTGCAGTGGCTACAAACTTTAATTATGGCCAAACACAAAGCCAGATGGAGATGGTGTTGTGTGCTTTTCTTGCTCTGGCAACTGCAGTTGCCAGTGATACACAAAACCCAGCCTAATTCATGGCACTTTGGGTCATTAGCTGCATGCCAGCTTGCACTTCCCAGCTGCTTCAGCTGCAGCACAAGGCTGAATCAGACAAAGTAGCTGGTGTGAGTGGGGAGGTGATGTAAGGCCCCAGGTGGGCTGGCTTTCCTCCCTTCCCATTTGGGAGGGAGGAAAGCCAGCCACCTGCATGGGGCCTTACCATCACCTCCCCACTCACACCAGCTACTTTGTCTGAGTCCAAATAAGCCACTAGAACAACTCAGATGGGCACAATGGCAGAGATCTATAAACACATCACACAACCAATTGTGACAAATAACTAATTCTTCACATATAGTCTACAGGACACTGTATGATACCCTAGGGGGTCAAGAGCCATCTCCAGGCACAGTGCAGCACAGAAAACCAGGAGGCAGAACGAGGAGCTGACATGCACAGAGAGGAGACGAGCTTTATTTGGTATGGGGTTAAAGTCTCAAACAATGTCTGGAACAGATGATTGTCCAGCAACATGGACAAATTTCTCTGACTAATTGGAGAAGATCTTGTTGCATGCAATTCAAGGCCACAATAAATGCAATATACCATTTCTTATTGCTATTATTTCCCTGAGGGCACTTTCTCTTTCCTTTCAAAACCTGGAAGAGCATTTATTCAGCAAGTACAGAGCAATGAGGCATTTTAGAAAATCCATTCCCTGGTGCAGGTGACATCACATTAGCTGATCGTGGCTTCACAGTGGAAGATGCAGTGGGTCTTATTGTGCTCAAGTTGTTGCTCCTCCTATCAGTACTAAAGGTAAAAAAAAATAATCAGAAGGCTGGTCAAGGGAAATATATATCACATGCAAGAATTCATAACATGTGATTTCTCTCCTATATACAATTCTAAAGGGCATTATTATGATTATGCTTCTAAAAAACAATTGAAATCAGTGATATTTGTACAATTGGCTGTCAGTATACTGGCTTACTGTGTGTTCTGCATTATGTCATACTGATGTGTGAATCAGTTGTACCATTCAGTTAAAACACGCATACATGCTTGAGCCTTTTTTTTTTTTAAGTTGCAGCTGTCAGTCTGGACAAGAAGTTTCCATATTTAAGTATGCATGCCACATGAAATCACTCAATTGAAAAGCCAGCAGTCAATTATACTGAGCTTTGCCAGTCTCCTCTTTACATGTTCCTCCTCTGCTGCGGATGAATTTGTGTTGCTACTTTTTGATTTCAGTACCATTTCCCAATAATTTCTGGAAGAATAGGTAAAAGGTTTGTACCTTCTTTTGTGACTGTGCTTAACCTGAGAGATAGATCAGTTTAAAAAAATAAAATTAAAAACATTAAACACTACATTTAAGGCAATGCCGCTAGGCCTAGCTAAGGCATATGTTTAGCTGTTTGATTTGCAGCAGCTTTATGTCACTTACGTAGTCGGCTGAAAAGTACGTACGAACCTCGACCTCGGTACTTCCATACATGTATAGGCTTTCAACTCCTCTTTTTTGTAAGATTTGGGAAAAAAATCTACTGAAGTGCTAGACACGTTTCTGGATCCTGGCATCAATCGGAGCATGATCCGGATCGCTCGACAAACTCAACAGGTCAAGTTTCTTATTGCTAGCTCAGATGTTCCCCGCAGTGTGACCAGGCCCGTTGAGAGCCAGGTGGGGGCCGTGGGAAGGACGCTCACGGGGGCCCCCCTGACCCTGTACCGCTTTCGGCCGATTTAACGAGCGGGGGGGGGGGGGGGGGGGGGGGGGGGGGGGGGGTGTGCTGTCCGCTTTCGGCCGATTTAACGAGCGGGGGGGGGGGGGGGGGGGGGGGGTTGCTGTCCGCTGCGTGCAAAAAAAAAAAAGCCAGTACAGACTAACGGTGGCAGTGAGTGAAAAATTCAGTGCTCGATTGAAGACGAAAGGGTCGTCGCACACAATTGGAAAAAATATATATTCTTAGGGATCGCGGGGCCCGGGGTAGTGTACCCCCTTAACCCCCCCCCCCCCCCCCCCTCTCGACGGCACTGAGTGTGACTAGCTACTTGTAAACATCGGATTCCTCGTCGAACTACATTGTGTCATGTCACATGACTGCCACGCCCTAATTTATTAATTTATGCGTGTGCATATGGTCTATTAAATATTGTTAACTAGCAACTGAGCGAAATATAATATAAAAGCCTGCGTGGATATGGATAGCGAATAGAAAACTCTCTATTAAATTGGTGACGCAAAGCCATTGTGACCGTATGCTGGTCTAAACGACAACACGTTTTACCTTGAATAGTTGTATTTAATTCTACCTGTTTCCTGAGGAAAACGGTCTGCTTACTTCCTGCTCGATCGCGCAGCATTAATACTAATTAAACACGCTTGGAGGGTCTTGGCTTTAGACCCCCCTCCCCCCCCCCCCCCCCCCCCCCCCTACAAAAACACACACACACACACTTTGGATGGAATGCTAAGTCGCGAATTCACTCGCATTCACTAAACGCTTCGTTTTTCAACTCGTCAATTATGTAATTAATTATTCATGTTATTTTATTCATAACTGCCCCCCCCCCCCTCCCCCTTGGATCCGCCACTGCCAGTGCCTGGGGGCGTTATTACCATGGCAATGGTTTGGACCTCGTTATTATGTATAACAGTAACAGTTTCATGTACTATTTGTATACCAAAAGATATCTTCCTATAAATTCGAAAGCTATTGGTGCGTTTGGTGCTCTTTGAAACCGTTCCTATCCTGTGTTATACAAGAAGTATGGTGCGAGTTTATTTTTTGTTCTCTTAAATAGGTACTTTAATAAATTGCGTTTGCGTAGGCGATCGTCGAAAATTGTGACCGTATTTTGGATTTCTCTACGAGTGCTGAAGAAGACGCGCGCTTTGTAAAGTTATTTGCAAGGTATTTTAGGACTCTAATACTAGATTACAGAACAAAAGGGGTTGTCCGATAATAAGCTAGCATACGGCGTTATTTTGTGTGCCTCGTTGATTTCTATAGTAATCTATCGCGATTAGCCATTCCCTAGTTTCTAAAGGCACTAACTTGAGGAAGCGTTTCCCATGTTTACTAGGTCTTATCTATATCAGGATAAAATTTCATGAGCTTTGGATGGTGCCCAAGGGTCCATTTATCGGCACAGGTGTTTACTGTTGGATTGCTTAGAACTTGACATAATATTGATTAACCTGGTAATTTTTTGTATTTTCAAAGCATAGACTATCAATTTTGTTTATGTGCCAAAGTGTTTTGTGATGGTTCTATTTAATACACACCGAATTCGTCAAGGCACGCGTTCGTTATGGAAAATATTTTGCAGATTGGACTGCCATATCATTAAAAACAGCTTGATATGATGGTGCTCACACAGCATATTTTTCAAGACAATATTTTCATGTTAGAGTTAGATATGCATTAATATTGAGAAATGCATGCTGTTTGTATTGTTATTTAGAATGAGAACTGCTGATGATCTGAGGAACCAGCTTCAAATATTCAAAAGTGACATTGATGAGCATTACAAACTGCTTATTCCTGAAATAAGGAATGGGTTGGTGCTATACATTATAGAACTGGCAAAGCTTAACAAGCAAGAAACAGTGCACGAGTTTGGTTTCAAACCTGGTACCAGAAGGTGATGCAAACTTAAAGGCATTATCCCAGTCCATTACACGTTTATTAACAACAGTGAAGGATATGAAGAAACATCTTAATAGAACTTGGGATACATTAATATCATATTTGAATCAGAATTAAACAGTGCCTTTGAATTCATCCAATACATCACATGTATTATTATTGCCACATTGTAGTGGTGAAAGTGGACACACTTCATGTCCAATACCTTACTCTTTAAATTCCGATTGCCACAAATGTGCTAACAGAAGGATAGCTCTTAGAAGAATGTTTGCTTCTAATATTGCTCTTAAGACAAAGCTTCTAAAAAAGGATAGCACTAATAATAAATGACTTAAGCAAGCTAGAAAACAATTTTCGTTCCAAATTAACAGCTGCAAGAAGGGAGATAAATGCAAAAGATACTCTTATTAAGCAGTTACAAAGGGAAAATCTAGTATCGAAACATGGAAGTAGTAGATTGCTGGCTGTTATAAGGTCTAAATTCAGGAAGTTTAAGATATCTCATACACATTTGGTACACAAAAATTGAAAAGAGAAAACAATGCTTTAAGAAATCAAGTGCGCAATCTCAAAGGAGATAATGATATACTTCAATCAAAGTACAATTCTGATGTATTAATGGTGACAGAGATAAAATACAAAGACTCTAAATCTCATGGTAAGTCCTATAGTACGTCATGCCGCAAAGCCATTTATTACTGCCTGGAACATCATGTACTCATAACCAGCATATGCCCAGTTATTGAAGTAGTTTTGGATCAAATGGCAGGTTTGAAAATTAATGCTCTCCCTGAACCTTGTACGGTAAATTATGAACTTGAAGTATTAAGTGATTTACAAGTTGGTGAAATAATGTATAATGGTAAAGATATAACACTTTCTTGGGACTCCACATCCATCAATGGAAAACATATTAATGAAATACATATAAGTGTTTCAATAGTACCACCAAAATCATATGTGTTAAGCTTAAGATCCATTGCTGGAGGCACAACTGAAGACTATGTATCCGTGATTCCTATTATTATTATTATTATTATTATTATTATTATTAAAACTGTCAAATATACATGACATACGCCAAATACGAGTAATAAATGTGTTACATAGTTACAATTAGCTAAATAAATTCAGCCTGATTGTGGTTATTAATATTTTTTTTTGAGTATACAATAATTTTTTATTATTCGTTATTTTAAAACATACATGTATACATATAATATATACAATTTAAACACACAACACAATGTCAAACACATACTCTAGATAGAATGGCCCTGGAGTTGGCTCTTATCAGGGTCAAGTTTAATCTGCCATAGATCATATTTGTAGTGACGGACTTAGGCTGCCCCAGTCGGGTGGCTAGTCTTCCGGCAAGTCTGGAGAGACTACGTTGAGCTTCAGGTCCCCAACTTCCATAGGACTCTACCACCAAAGGGATGCAAACCCAACCTAACTCTCCACATTTTGCATCATTACTGTGGTGCTTCCTCTGTTCTGCCTGCATTGCTGCTGAACTTGGTGTCACACACGCTACTTGGAGGGTATCTGAATTAAGCGGGGATGTGACACAAAGATCAATTGCAGCAGGCTTGCCCAACTCCCAGTTAGGGATGACGACATCGGCAGGACGCGTTTGTCGAGCTTCATGACCCAGACTGCTTCCAGCTTCAAGCTGCGCACCCAAGCCTGCACGCTGACAGAACTCGAAAAGGGTGTCTCGGATTCTGTTGTGGCGGGAAACCACATCGGAGCCATTTTTACATGACAGAGCATGGTGACCAAAGTGATCCAAAGAATGGGACATGCATTGGGGACAAAGCTGACCTTGACTCACAATATTTTTTAATAATAATTTCATTTATAATACATGCAAATTTTTACATACAATGTACAGCACACCAACAAAATCAAAGTCACACCCACACCCACACACCTCAACCCCCCTCCTCCAAATGCCGAAAACTTGCACGGGAGAGCAAGGCTCTAGCATTGGCTCTCACAAGCGAAAGGCTTAGCCTCTGGTACAAGATGGTGGTAGCCTGTGATTTGTTGCATCCCATTTGGATGGCTAGACGAGCCGCAAGCCGCAAGAAGGATTGTTGTGCTTCCATGCCCCAGCATCCATATGACTCCACAGCTAGGGGAATGCACACCCATCCACGCTCAGCACACTTGGAATCATTGGCATTATGCTTTCTTGCCTCAGCAACCAGAGCAGAAGACCCACATCTCACCCCCGCTTCAGTCAAAGTGGTTGGGTTAAGCGGTGAAGTGATAGTGAGGTCAAAAGCAGCAGGTTTGCCAAGATGCCAGTTGTTGACAAGTACGTCAGCAGGACGAGAGTGCAGTCTGTCAAGACCGAGACCACTTCCAACTTCGACCTGACCTCCTAAGCAGGCCCTATGACAGAACTCCACAAAAACATCACGAAGGCTGTTGTGACGCATTATTATTATTATTATTATTATTATTATTATTAATATACAATGATTACACATGACAAACTACAACCTATTAAACTATAGGTTATGAAGTATAAGTCAACTATCTAAGTAGAGCTCTGATACTTTCGCACAGGGTCCTGCCCTTGCAAGAAATGCTCTTGCATTCGAGCGCACAAGGGATAGGTTGAGTCTGCTATAAATGCTGTCCAGAGTGGTGGAAGTGGTGGAGTTAATCTGGACTGAAAGGTGGGATGCAAGTTTCTTGAACGTGTTAGAGGCAAGTTGGCCCCAATGACAATCACAAGTGACACATTTGGTAGGGACTGCTGTGCTGTTAATTTTATTATTGCCATGAACAAAATGAGATTTAAGCAAGGAAAGGGAGACCCATCTGGCTTTAAGCAATTTTTGCGACAAAATAATATCAAACCAAGTATTATAATTTGGTATGTGGTAATCGTTGTCATGTAATGTTTCATCTTGCTGGTGTTTTGTATTATCTAAGAGAAAAGCTTTTAATATATTTGGACAAAATTTGCAATAATACTACAACTTTACGAACATCACTGTTAAAGGACTTGAGAAATATGAATATATTATTACAATTGTGTGCACTTGGAATCATTGGGAAAATGGTCACAGGACCATGGTGGATACATGAACTGTATACAAATGCAGGTATTTCAAACCTTGATAGCATAAACTATATAAAAATGTGTCTAGAAAACTTGAATGCATTAAAAGAGTCCCCTTTGGATGATGTTGCAGGCAAAGATTGATATTTTTGGTGTATCTTTGGATGTAGGTTCTGATGCAGTGTTAAATGAACTACAAAATTCTGCTACAACAGAACAAGATTAAATGATATTCTAGTATAGCTACTTGAAGGTATAATACATGTATATGTAATAAAAACACAGTTGCATGACTACCTTGAAGGTACTTAAGCTCATCTATCACCATCCATTGGTCACCAAGCATCATCAGCACCAGTACACAATATGTTTGCTGAGCACACCCTTGGCCTGGCTAACTACCTTTATAGAAAAGCATCTAATATTAAAGTAGGGTTCCTTGATCGAAAAGTAAAATGTAAAATTAATGGAACAATGCAGTGGTTGTGTGCACACTCTCAGAACGAGCAAGAAAATACATATATACATCAGACAAGCTCAGAGAGTAAAGTTAGTAAAAAACATATTTCTATATTACAAGATCAGCGACTTAAAGATAAGATTCAAAAGAAGAGAACAGTTTAAGGAGGAAGATAGAAAAGAAGTTGCAATAATGTGTGGCAGAAAAGAAAGTGGAATTATCAAATGAGATGTCTCAGAATGTAAAAGGAATGTAATATTAAGTGTTTTATCCAATGTGTCTGTTATTAATGGTCTGTATTTTGAACAGCTATTGATACATGGATCATCACAATGTGCTATACAATGGACATATAATATGTGTAAAGCAATCAAAGAAGTCTCAAGTTCCAAAAGTATTTATTACATATTGAAGAAGAAGGGGAGAACATTACTACACGGCCTATTGGCAGATTATATAATGGGAGACCTAAATTTAGTGTATTTGACCTGTGAGCCTTATCAAGAGTATCTATGTTGTATTTTATGCAATTATGGCATCACTTATCTTGAATACTTTTAAAGTAGCTGCATGGAGAAGTCAAGCGGTCACAGTTTTTTATAGCGCGGTCCATTCAAATTGCGTACATTGTTAGTCACCGGCGACGCAGTGTTTGAAACGTTATAACTTTTGAAATAGTAATCTGTTATCCGTGGCAAAAGCATATTTTTGATGCATTCAATTTGCTCTGTTAGGTTGTGCATAAAAGTTCAAGTTATATTAATTTTTTTAAGTACCTATCTTAAAGCGAACAGTCTGGCAATCCCCAAACTGGCCGTCTTTGCCTTCTAGCAGTTTGGTAAAAGCAAAGCTAAAACTATTATGATCCGATTTTCGGTACTATGATAAATGCAGTAAAATCTGCTGTGCTACTTGCTAGGAGCGATTTACTATGGTGCTGCCGGTTTTCCTTAGACATTGCATTCTGTGCATGCTCCTCATAGACACCTCAATGACAATGGCTACCCCTACAGCAAGTGTATTTATACATCTGTTTCACTGTGTGCTTTATACACAGCTATATTTCCCTGATCCAGATAAAGCATGCAGTGAAACGGATCCTTGATACATGAGCCTTCTAGCACACACACTCCTGCTTCTGAAAAACAAGCTTTAGGCCTACTGCAGCTACATTACTCTCTTCAAGCACCATACATAAGATTTCCAATCTGTAGCAGATTGATGATTGACCTAATCTGCAACTGGTCATTGAGGCCCTTTAGTAAAGCCATGCACATGCAAAATGCAGTTAACTGAAGGACATTTTCTACTGTACTGAAGTCCCCACACACATGTTGCAAGGTGTACACAAGTCCATGATTTATTTTTTTGATATTAAATTTGAGATTAATTTCAATGTGACCATTTTTTTTATGTACAGAGGTATATTTTTGGGGGTATGAGGTTGAGCTTAGTGATGAATAATTCAACGTATTCATGTGCACAAATGTAGAAGTACTGTCATATAATTATAGTGACAAACATTACAAGTACATGCGCATACTGGTACATTGACATGTGAGTTCATAACAAGAATAGTTGATTTATGTATGTGTAGGTATTATCTTCTTTCTGGCATGTGACACTGCGCACCTTAAGGGAAGATAGAGTGGAGGGAGAAATAGGAGGAACAGGCAGAGATATATAAAGCTGGAGAGTAGTGCACATGTTGCAATATACACTGACAGTATGAAATCTGCATGCTTTGAGGTGTATATGTTCAAAATCACAAGTGTTGGAAATGAAACTCCACATAGCACCAACTGCAACACAGATATGAGAAGAATGTTGCCAGTTTTAAAATTTCTATCAGAAATTGATCTTGTCAGGAAGGCTATCAATGTTGCACTGCAGCAAAGAATGCCATTGTAGATGAATAGGGATAACAGCCAAGGTAGAAGACTTTGACTGGTGTGCACAAAGCAGGATTCATATCTAATATAGACTGGTTCAGCAATACCCTTTTGAATTGCTGTGTACGATGTGATTTTAATAGGGTCCACACACTGCCACACTGTGCAGATCACTATGTCTGGTAAAACTAGAGCCACAATGACTGCCATCAGAATGGAGTCTCGCATAATTTTGCTATCTGAAGGTTTTTGAAGCTTTTCTACAGCTATAACAAGCAACTTGCAAATTCGAAACAATTTGACAGTCACAGTTGCATAAACAGCAGTAAACCCAATGGTGGACACCCAGGGAACTCCACTGCATATAACATTCTTGACAGAGAGAGGGAGTTTGAATCCTTCTGTTAGTGTTAACATGATAATAGTAATAGATAGTAAGTAGACCCCAGCATAAGCCATGTGGTTTAGACGATGACTGGATGCCTTTACTGATTCATGGTGTCGAAATGCAAAATTGAAAACATTGAAAATAGCTGTAAGAGTCAATGCTATGGCAGAAATAAGCAGAAAGATAAAAGGTAGTACTAGGTTCATTTGATACATTTCATCACTAGGATGAAAAAATGTGGCATTGCTATTTGTGACGTGAAGCATATTGTTTTCATCAAAATATGCCAAAGACTGCGAGATGTTGGAGATAACTTGCCATATTGTAACCACTCCTGGGGTAAACCTATTGAAGTTACTATACACAATTCTTCCACCAACTCCCATAAAGTGAAGTCTAGAAATCTCTTCTTGAATTATGTGTGTTACACTTGGTTGCCCAAATCTATAATCACACAATGTCATATTATTATCCTTCAGTCTTGCATCTGTAGCATTCAAGGCCAGAGCCAAAATCCAGACTGCATCATGAAATGGATTACCCCATAAGGTGGTGTTGGCAATTCTCACAGGTGGACCATAAAAACCATCATTATAACGCTGAACAGCTTTGGCATACTCCTGTTTGTACTGTGGATATGTTAACCCTGATATGCCTGTCTTGATGTAATCACTTGAATTTGGTTTGCAGCTAAAATTGATGAAAATTGAATCTTTCAAAGCCAGAAGTAAATCACTTTGACTGCAGTGGTATGTTTTTTCTCTGTAGACAAGATTAGTGCCAATAAATTCTTCTGGAAGTCTATGTGCAAATGTCCACTGGTAGAGTGGAAATACTGCACCTTTGGAGTAAGCTACGCACATAAGCATTCTTGCTAGATTGGAGTTAGCAATGACCAAAATGGCACGGGCTGATGATGCCTGAAGATCGTCTAATGGCAAGTAACTGTCAGTGATGATTGATGAGAATGCCACCTCATAGCCACTCAGCTGACTCAACTTGGAATTCAGGCTTTGCAATACAGAGTAAGAAGTGGAATCATCTTGAAATAAAATTCCAACATGTTTCCATGTATTTAGCTTCATCAGTGCAACATATGCATCTACAAATCTATCTATGGAGGGTGTGGCACCAAAGGAATAAGGGTAGAGCTGTACATTGCCTAGGTCAGAGGAACTGCTTGCATGAACATTAACCAATGCAATTCCATTTTTAGCGGTGATTGGTCCAGCTGCTCCAGCTGAGGCATAACACCGTGGTCCTGTGATGCCAACTACATTCTTGCCAGCATAGAATATGTTTTTGAGCAGCAAATTTTCCATAGAAGTAGCTTTTGTGCTGCCACATCCATCATGGCCTTCAATGAGCTTGAGGTGATAGCCCTTGAGGATATCTGTCCTGTTGTTGATCATCTCAACAGCTAGGTACTCAGCTGGCACAATATCTGGTCCATCACTGTAGTCCGTGTCATATGGAGGTGGGCCATTGGGGTATGGCAAGGCTGATAAAATGTGTAATGTGCACTTTGGATGGTTGTGGGCCCATACCTGCACAATGGCAGTGATAAAGAAGGCAGCATATGTGGGCACATCCATGAATCTATCAGGAAGCAGGGACATTCATTAAACTGTTAAAACGAACGAATATGCCAACCACAAGTATTGTATGCATGTTGATCACATTTGTAATCTAATTATACATTTGAACACCCATGCACGAATAGTTCATTGCCTGAAAGGAATTAAAGTTCATGCGTTATGGGATGGACACGTCATTTTATGTCCATGCAACAATTGTACGGTGGCCCTGAAGGTCGCGCCCGCGAATAGTAATCTTATAAATGCGTTTCTTCACTAGCAACCGCAATCCGGATCGATCCGGGTGCGTCCACACAGCTAATTAGTATTCATCGACCAAACCGAATCGATGCAGTCAGAGATAATAATGTGATGCAGTTATGGGCGCACCCATGATAGAAAATGGCTGCTGTTTAATTCACTTTGGAGTTTGGAAGGAAAATCGCACATTTGGTGGGGAGGGGGGGGGGGGGGGGGGCAGATGTGCAACGACAGCTCGATGGAGTTGTACGCAACAACTCAAGTTAATTCTATCAGCGGACTGCATTACGTGGGAGCAGTGTGTCCTGAAGATGAAAAACCTAGTGCAGAAATACAAAAAGGTTATAAGCATGCATGATCCATACAATTATACGAGACGTAAACGCGGACAGGTTAAGTACTCTAATGGAGGTAGTAATGGTATACATGTAAGTTGTAACAGGACAAGGCCACGTGTCCCTTTTTTTCTAAGGTGACTTTTGCGTAGCTCCATGTACGCCGCTAAGCAAATGTATGCCAGCAGAGTGGCCATTAATTATCAGTCATCGGCACGCCCTAACTGCATCGATTCGGTTTGGTCGATGAAACTAATTAGTTAGTGTGGACGCACCCCCAATCCGGATCGATCCGGATTGCGGTTGCAAGTGAAGAAACGCCTTTAGTGCACTCAAACAAGTGCAATGTGCACTGGAACTGGTGCTATGATGCAATATGCACATGTACGACGAGCGTAGTGCGCACAGGTACCACCGCGTTTTAGGCGGCGTTTAAGTCTTGCGTAAATTAAAGTCCACATCGGGGTCAAGGCAGCGCGCAGTTGCACACACTTAAGTTTCAACAAGTGGACTGTCACGGAGAAGTATGGCAGCCATAATACATTACGTCATGCAGCTGATGGTGAATCTTGCACTGCTGTTTTACTCGTCGTACCTGTGCACATCAGTTGTGTCACACTGTCGCTACAATACGCACATTACGTCACAGCACTACTTTGTTTTGCTCGTCGTAGCTGTGCACACTGCATCATTGCACATTGCGTCATTGCCACCGTCAATTTGCACAATGTACATTGTTTGAGTGCACCGGCTAAGAACTTTTATTCGTGAGCGCGACCTTCAGGGCCACGTATAAATACACGTTTCATTACAGAGGCAGCTGGAGTGCAGTGGAATCTCTCTGAAGAAGATATGGCAGAGACTGGTGGTGGTGGTGGTTGTGAGTGATCCCTGTGACCATACCCAGACCCAAAGTTACGCAGTGGCGAATCACGGTGATATTTGCGAGTTATCAGGCTGGGGACGAGACTATGTTGACGGTCTACAAAAAAAGGTATACAAAGAAAATATTCTCAATTGCAGTTTAATTTGAAGGCCATGATCATCTACAATTATTACTACATATATACACTGTAGCTTGCCTTCAAAGCAGTTGATTGCACTCTCTTCCCGTACAATTGCTAAATATATTAAAGTTCAGGGATTATCTGCTGTTGTCGTCTAATGTACAAAGCTCTGAAGGGCTTGGAATTATGCAATTGATGAGTGTGGTAGCTCCTATATAATATTCAGCCAATCCCAAATTTGGCGTTCCTTAAGGTGCACATGAGATTCTGCTTGCTACTAGTTGTATATGCGTGTGTATTCATAATGATTACCTGATCACTCCTGGGAACATTTAGAGTACTCGACTTATACACTGTGTTTTTAACGATTACCTACCGTTATCCATCCTACCATTGTTTACACAGGCCGCGGCACTGCACACATAACGTCTAGTTGATCAAAAAGTTCTTTTTCATTATTATCTTTTACATGTACAAGTAGGCTTTTTGAAAAAAAAAAAAAAAAAAAAACTGGTTGGGGTGTCCAAAATCTATTGAATATTGTTTATGCATCATCTGGCCGAACCCCGATCAGTCATGTGACTTCCTGATTGCATATAGCGTTTCATTTTCAGTAACCGGCTATACCCTAAATAGGTAGCTTTTAGTGGATTTCTCCACCATTACATGTGTGTAAGTGTAACATGGTACCTTATCTCAAACTATTATGCATGTCTGATTTCGAACACAGGAAGCAGTTTCGGTATTGTCTGCATCCTTTAAGAGCACATTTCAGAGGGAGATAGCATGCCCTTTCGTTGCGTGCGTCCCACGATCCTATATTTAATTTCACACCGAATCTTGTCTGAGTTGTCTCATTCCCGGACCCTAAGGCATTGCGTTATATCGGTCTGGGACAGAAACATACTTTAATTCTGCCATTTTAGAATAGCATTGACCACGTACGTATGCGCTAGGGTGATTATTTTTAAGTTCGGTTAGATTACACCTGCATGAAGCGGCGGCGGGGAGGGGGGGGGGGGGGGGGGGGGGGAAGAGCTCCGAAGAGGAATGAAGGCCCCCCTTTTTTCGAAGTCAATCAATTTAATCATGCATGTACAGCGCTAGCGAATCGCGAACAAGTAACATTACGTATAATGCAATTGAATAATCAATGCTACGTTTTGTGTGTCTTGTGACGCCGGGCGACCCTACAGTATAGTTGAGCGCTTGCACCTCAGGGCCCAGGCTAAGTATGCTGAGTTGGGGCCCTCTTGTGGTGGAATCGGTAGGGAGACACAGCATTCCATTGTTCAACATTTCTTGATCTCTCTATTCACGGCTGCAATGCTAGGGTCAGTAGGGTGATTCCAGAGCATATCATAATCATAAAATAGCGCGGCGTATCTAAAGATGATGTAATACTTTCGAACGCTGCACAGGGGGTGCGGGTAGTCTGGGGACCAGATTATGGGCAGTTGTTCTGATTACTTGATATGCTATAGTATGATTTCATTAAGCTACGAAAACATATAACTTCTATAGACTTCTATAAAAGTTATAGGTTTTCCTATAGAATTTAATAGGTTTCGTAGCTTATGATATCATCTCAACAAAAAGTAATCAGAACAATATTCCAAGTGGAGTGCAGCGATTGCACCGTGTATAATTTTTCCACTTAGCGACATTAACATTTAGTGCTATAGCCGGGTTTGAGCATTGCATGTAACCTACGTAAGTATTAGCCGGTCTAAGGCTCCCAGCACGGCTCGGCACAACTCACAAAGTTGTCACACTGCTTCATACGTGCACATATAAAGGACACGCCCCAACACGCATGTTTTTATAGGAGCTATAGAATCATCTCTCTTTTGTGAATTTCGGCGTTGCCCGCGTTGGGGGAAATGGAGTGCAGTTTTAAGTATTGTATCAGTAAGTATATGTTGACCTATATATCCGTGCATGTGAATACTGCTTCTTTTTTTCCCCGTGCCGCACGACCGCGCTGCAAATAGTGCGCGAAACAATGGCGCTAGAAGCTGACCTGCGTAATGAGAACTGGTTTCTTACTAATCCCCAGTTCTCCTGCGTGCTCCATCGTGGCTGTGTCATTTCGTGGTATCTTCGACGCTAGCAGAGCAATTATCGAGATCTCACGCGGTTACTCGTGTGTATATTTATTAGAGCATTTCACCTCGTGATTTAACTACATTAACCGCAATTAGAATTGCCCCATTTTAGTGACGCGGCCGGTGGTATGAGCAATTTATACTGATAAAACTTTCGGTACGGTTGTTCATTTGTCAGTTCGTAATGAACAACCCTATCTAGACATATTGCATGATCAAGATTTTCATATCCAGAAATGGCCCATACATTTTTTTTTCCTAATTGAATTCAAACATATCTAATACTCTTTAAAATCGATTTATTATAATATGCATTTTTCATGAAATAAACATTAAGCACCATTTTACTAAAATCAAGACAAACAATTAATTCAACCACGCATAATTTAATATTCAAAATAATGATGTATTTAAAGGATGACTTAAGATATTATAAAGTCATTTAAAATAATTCATGACATCTGCTCACGAAACTTTTGCTCACGAGTCTAGTTAAGCTGTACATGCATGAGAACATTGACATGATTTGAATCTGGTAATAGTAAATTAACCAAAGTCATAAGGCTGCTACATTATAATATGCAGCGTGCCGGATTAAACCTCCGCTTCTGCAACGAGAATGTGAGGGTGTTGCTGAACCATTAAGGCTACCCTACTGCAAGGAGTGTTTTTTTCTTGGACATGGCACCTCAATGATAATGGCTACCCCTACATGGTACTCACAGCTATATGTGGTGCAACAGATTTCATAACATGAGCCTTCTAGTAAACACTCTTCTGAAAAAAAAAAGCTTTAGGCTTACTACTCACTCTCTTCAAGCACCATATATGCAAGCAGATGTAATTTTTTTACTGCTTGCATGAACATTAACCAATGCAATTCCATCTTTAGCAGTGATCAGCCCAACTGCTTCAGCTGAGGCATAACATCGCGGTCCTGTGATGCCAACTACATTCTTGTCAGCATAAAATATGTTTTTTTTGAGCAGCAAATTTTCCACAGAAGTAGCTTTTGTGCTGCCACATCCATCATGGCCTTCAATGAGCTTGAGGTGATAGCCCTTGAGGGTATCTGTCCTGTTGTTGATCATCTCAACAGCTATAGGTACTCAGCTGGCACAATATCTGGTCCATCACTGTAGTCCATGTCATATGGAGGTGGGCCACTGGGGTATGGCAAGGCTGATAAATGAAATGTGTAATGTGCACTTTGGATGGTTGTGGGCCCACACCTGCACAATGGCAGTGATAAAGAAGGCAGCATATGGGGGCACATCCATGAATCTGTCAGGAAACAGGGACATTCATTAAGCTACAAATAATCACCAACAACATTACCTATGCATGAGGATCACAATTATAGAATGCACTCCATACAAATGTATTTGCTTTGTACAACCAAGTATTTGTTAGTAGGTTAATTGACTGAAAAGGAAGATTCCAAACGTCATAAAATGTGGCTAGTATATGATCCCACAAGTGGTATGCAATTTTAATACCAATATAGAGTTATTATCGCAACTGTGGATAATGATATTTTTGAAGTTATGTCAAACACCAATATACGTTACATATAGGTATGGTTGAGACTGGAGTGGTGGTATTGTGTGATCCCTGTTGACACCAGTCCCGCACCCAGACCCAACGTTGTGCAGCGGTGGGTGGATAATGTATACACCACTCTCAGGGATTACATTCTTTGATCCATGTTGAAAGTTTAAAAGTATAACGGTTATATTGACTTTATAGGTTTCGTGGCCTATGAAGAACTAAATCACCTCAACAAAAAGTAATAAGATCAACAACCGGCGAGGACCTTAGTGTATCAAATTATTTTTTCCCCATTGGTGCTTTTTACTGAGCCAGGTTTGAGCTAAGTAAGTTTGAGCTAAGTAAGTTTTAGTCAGTGCACCATTGGTGCTTTTTACTGAGCCAGGTTTGAGCTAAGTAAGTTTTAGTCAGTGCATGGAGTCAGTAAGGGATGACTAGCTGGTAAGGTTGTCCCCAGCACGGCTCGGCACAGTTTTGGGCTGTACTTCAGTTTACCCCCCCATACTTAAAAAACCTTGAATGTATCGTGATTAGAGGGCGCCCATAAGTACGTTACACAGATACATCTTTAACTCACTATCGTGATTAGCGGGCGCCCATATAACTGGATTCAAGCGAAACCGCTGGGCTTTTTTAGGCACTCACGATACATTCAGTGGGGTGGGGGGAGGGGGGGGGGGGGGGGGGGGTAGTAGAATGTTACTGACGTTGTTCGCAAGGTATATATATATATATAGTACGCGTTTGTTCTTCAGTTTTGTATATAACCGGAACTAGCTAAAATAATCATCCTTTTGTGATCGTGAATTGCGGCTTTGCCCGTTTTATTTTATTTTATGTTAGGAATGCCGGGTGGTTTAAGCATCGTATAGGAGTGAACGTTGTGACTTCTGCCTTTTCAGTGAAGCGTTAGGGTGCCAGCACTGTGCTGAACCTTTAACATGCATACGGCCACTGCATGCATGCGAAACCATGCACAGCAAATTAAGAAGCTGACCTGCTAAATGAGAACCGTTTTCTTATTCTTAGTAATCCACAGTTCTCCAGCTTGCTCCATCGTGGCTGTGTCATTTGGTTGTATCTTCGACGCTACCAGAGCAAAAGTCATGGATATCTCATATATCACATTTACGGCGTGATTTAACTACATTTATTCATGATCCCATTTGGAGACATGGTAGTTCATTTGTCACTTCAGGATGATCAATTCTTCTTAATTAACTCATTGATCTAAGTTTCGAACAAGTGAACGACTCCGGTGCGTTGGTTGTCCCACGATTTTCATATACAACGTCACTGTTATGTTTAAAAAATTCTGAATATTTTTTTAAAAAAGTATATGGATACCGTATATAGGTCGTTATGCCGTTCAGTAATGAAAGTAGGTCTGGAAAGTAATTTTTGTCGTATTTACTATTCTATCTGTTTTTAGCATGTTTCTGCGCAATTATATGCTATATTTTGTGACTTGAAAAGTGCGAAAGTTGCAAAGCGGTTGGGACTCCGCCCCAGACCCCGATAGGAGAGCTTACATCGCTCCCCCCTACCCCCTCGTTGGGAGTAGACGTGCCCCCCCCGCCCTTGCCTATCACCCCCCCCCCCCCCCCCCCCCTTGCCCCGAAATCCTTGATCCGCCCCTGTGTTGTCCCTACCTTCCTAAGCTGCACAATATGATTTGTGACTGATCGACGTCATAAATGTATAAAGCCTGCAATTAAAAGGATCGGCGTACAAAAGCAAGGCAGGGTAGCAGCCCAGCTAGAAAGTCGACCAATACGGGCATGGATGAATAGCTTAAAAATTGTCCTAGGCAAAAATGAACACGCATACATGCAGAGTTGTGCACATTTGAACGCATCGGAGAGATGGCTACATATCACACTCAAGTGATACAAGAAGACGAATTCTCCCCCCCCCCCCCCCCCCCCTCCCCCCACAGTAGCATTTGTTTGAGTTCGCCGAAGTTGCTGCCGAAGTAGTCTCAATGATGTCATCACTTGCAGTATTAAGTATCGATGATGTAAACAGTGATGCCGCGGCCAGCACGGACCGTCCGTGACCGTATTCATTTGACGGTTTTTGACGGCCGACCGTGACCGTGACCGGGAAGCTTACCGATCACGTGATTAAACCGTGAAAAATAATTGGCCGTCAAATTTATTTGCTGGCCGTCCGTGGCCGTCAGAACTTTTGACGGTCATTAAGTCTATTCACGTCACTAGCGTCACGTGAAGGAGATTTTTTCCCTGCGTGGCAAATGTCGTCTTTCCAAGAACCTTTGAGGATAAGCCACCTGATAGCGCGGTGAAGTCTGCAGCAAACCCACCCGACTGTCACCAACACGTGGCTATGGAACTATATATTTATCGCCATGACTAGTCTCGTCCCCAGCCTGATATGTATTCGTAATATGCATCCGCTGCTGCCGAATGTGAGTCTGGGGACGCGACTTGCCATGATTATGCGTTATCGCGTGGATTCCACGTGCGAGCGAGTTTTCTCCCAGTTGAGACTCATTGTGAAGGTGGAGGATGGATCCAGCCAGGATTGAATCTGTTCTCTTTCTCAGCTGCAATAAAGCCTTTAGTTAATTGAATCTGTTCTTTCACACTTGTTCTGCTATGCCCATGCATACCGTTCATGAACCATTTCTATTGATACATGCATGCCAAACTTCTATAGCATAAATAATGACCGTCCGTGACCGTATTAAAATTTTGACGGTTGACGGCCAGCCGTGTACGTGACCGTATTGAAATCATACGGTCCATCTTTGACCGTGAACGTGACCGTCTATATCCAAACGGCCAGCCGTGAACGCGACCGGATTGTCAAAAGCTGGCCGCGGCATCACTGGATGTAAAACAACTAGCAGTGACATCTTCGCGGCCATTCGAATTGTGCAAAGAAAAAAAGTCCTATACGCCTTGAAATGTGAAATGAATCATGTCATAACATAGCAACACACCTTAGCAACGGTAGGTGAACATGTTCTATATAAGAAAAATTAACCCCATTGACTTGTCTATCGGTACTTAAGTTCTTGTGGAATATAGTTATTCACGTGTAGAGAAATTAGCTCTGAAACGGACGCCCTCTGTGTCGCGACCTCGAATACACTGTCAGTGTCAAAACACAAGTTTTAACGCGATTTACATTTGCACGTGACTGATGTTACCAATGGGCGAAATCCCACAACATATATCAAATGACCTTCCTGATTGTTTGGTACCACCAGTTCAAGCTAAAATATTTGCAGTGGGTTTTGTATGGTATTGTGAATACCTTAATAAAAGTTCATTTTACCATGGACATGCATCATCATATCCAATCCCATACCATCCAGTCCTAGCAAAGTTAACAGCACCCTGCTCCTAGCTAAAGAGGCAAATGATCATGAGCAATACATTTTTGTGCAAAAAAAATAAAAATAAAAAAACAGGAAGATACCAAGGATATCTTCTGCTACAAGTACAAGTGATGATTTTAACTTATACTATTTGTATGGCTTAAAAAAGGGAGCCAACAGAAGGATAATACACTACAGGAAAAAAAAAAACTGAAAAACTTGATAAGTATATGAATGAAGATGAAACAGACTGACCAACTTGTGTGGTGGAATGAACGTGAAATACTTTATGGCTAAAAATATTTAGCCATTCCTGATTCAACCGCTCCTTCAGAAAGTGCATTTATCCGCTGTAGGTTTATGCGGAGACTTGATTATTTGCTCTCGCCTTATTTAATGTGATCACCGCATTCGTACTCAGTAAAATATTGCATACTTTAACCGCGGTGAAGGTTATAAATAACCGCGGTTAACCGTAACCGCGCGCGAACCGCGATATGTCGTTAACCGCGATATATCGCGGCAACCCTGGCAGTCACGTGGTCTGCGCGCGACAATTTTGGTCCCGAAATTATCGCAAAAGTTTTGGTCTGGTATGACAAGAATGGTTCAGGTATTATTTTTCAGTATGTGAACAAGTTTGTGCGAGTACCAAGTAGCGACTTACGATAGCGAACGATGGGGAATCACCTAATTATGCCTTAGAAAGAGAAGATATTTTCTAGGGTGTGTAACCTTTTTCATAAATCAAAATCGATTATTTCGACTATGAAAAAAAGTCCAATCGATTTTTCAGGTTAATAGCAACTTGAAAATCGGTTATTAGAAACATTAGATCGATTTTGGCGATTAGTGCACTATTAATTTGCCAACGATTACCTAGGTTTTTCTAGGTTTTTCCGATTTTTGGTAAATCACAGTTTCTCAAGTCTATACACGTATAGCCAGTTTTATTACTTATCAGCTGGTTATGCCAACATTAAAACAACAGTTACACGTCCCTTATAAGATAGTATCCGCAGGGAGATGCATTCCAATGTTCTATGACGCCACATCCACTGGTGGGAATAATTCAATGTCGGTGGATGGGAATTATAAGTGTTTCAAATATTTTTTCATCAAAGAAGACGTTTTTGCATGTTGGGTGGATGGGTGGAACATCTTTCCACGCATATGCCAAAGCCGCCAATCAAGACATGCATGTACGATTTCATAATGTTATGGCCGAACATCTGGGAAAGAGCCAGTCACCTGTGCTGCTGTGCAAAAGAGTACATAGCAAGTTCGATTAACGCACATGTACTATACTGCAGAGAGCGCCAACGTATTTAAATCCCTGACTGCGCATATTAGACTTAGTTTCGTTCCCAGACCAATATGACGCAATGTTTATCGCAAGTGTATACGCAACTTTAGGGTCTGGGGACGAGACTGGATTGAGGGTAATTCAGCCGGGTACCCAGACTAATGTTCATTACATCATGTCAACAATATTTCTGTTTATCGATTAATTAACCTTTTGTACTGAAGGCGGGAAAAGCGAAGCCGAAGGGCATCTCAAGAAGAGGTAATCGATTTCCTACCGATTTATGCATATGAAGGAAACGAATATCGACTAATCGCGACTAAGAAAAATAGAATCGGTTATTTCGACTAAAGGAAATTCTGAAATCGGTAACCTGCTATTTTACTAAATGCGTAGTCGACCGAATAGGTAATCGCGAATAATCGGTTAACCTACAAAACCTGAAAATCGGTTACACACCTTAATATTTTCTCACAATAACGAACGATATTAAAATTCACAGTTATTCTTGCTACCACATTGTTACAAACTAATGGCGGGCAACAGCCAGAACTTGATGCTATTCTACTACAGTTAACCGCTTTCTAAGTGAACACCCTGCCATATTTTAAGTAATGTTGCAAATTCGGTAAATCGTCAGCAAACTAAAGCTTTACTTGTCATTTACGCTTATTTTGAACATCTGAGTTTGTAAAACGTGCTTATATAAATAACGAGCCACAAATCTTTGCTTGCGTGGTTCTCGCACTAAGTGGAGAAGCGGAGTTGGAATCGATGATGGTGCTGGACTAAATGCAGAATTACCTAAATCTGATTAACACTTTTTAAAAATTCTTTTATTGTGTCATTTTGTTGTTTATGTTTCGTGTTTTTCTGTGCTTGTTGTAATGGTTTTTCATCGTATATTATTATTTATTGTTAACTATCAATTTCATTATCGTTGCTATTGTGAGAAATTAGGTGCTTCCCCTAACTTACATGAGCGGTTGTTCAGTGTGTTATGAATAAAATTATTCACAAAAATAAACTACTGTTCAATTCGTTTTTGGTGTTGCTATACACAATCTACATGATACCATTCTTTGCATACTGCGCATTCTATCATTTGCTGACCATTGTTTGACATTCTGCAAGTGCTACATATGACAATGAATTTCCTGTCAGTGCGACACCTGCTATGCACACAGCAAAAAAACGCATCACATCAATTATTGATTTCGCAACACTGAGATTTTAAATCAATTGTTAAATCAACGCATGATTTCACAGCAAAATCAAGTGCGCTTGATTTGTGATTGATTTTATAGCACGTAAATTTAGCCGACCCATTTTTTCCTTACCCGGACCAATTAAAAAAATCCAGTGTCACGAGATAGATTATTTTCCGGGCCATAACAATTTATCCTTTGGATAGTGTATTCTGGAGATTTTTTTTGCATGTGGATAAATTATTGTATTCTTCATCGGAATAAACTATCCCCCTTACTGATAAAGATCCCAATTCACAAATCAAACAAAACAGCAAACTGTACATTTACACTTAGAGTGTGTGTGTGTGTGTGTGTGTGTGTGTGTGTGTATGTGTGTGTATGTGTATGTGTGTGTGTGTTACAAAACAACTGAAGTTGTTGTAGTAGTCAACTGAAGCAGCTGGAAAAAGTTCACCCAAAATTAAATGCAGCACTGTACGTAGGATATATGCTATGCATGTGAATGTAGTTGTATTGTGATATCCATTGTGTACCCCTCCCCTCCTCTGGGCTATTACTATTTTATACTTCCTGTTTTGTGCTTATACTCACTTGTATATCCTTTGTTGGTAGGAAAAAGAAAAGAATCACATTAAACTGGGGTGGAACCCCTGGCACCTGCTTGTGGTAAACTGGGGTGGAACCCCTGGCACCTGCTTGTCACCACACTGACTAATCAACTACACCAATCTGACCTCCCCTTCCCCTTACCCCAAGGGTAAAAGAGTCAAGCTGACATAGTTTTATCATCTTTCTTTCTTGCATATCATAATTATACATCTATTTTAACTATGCCACAATAACAATACATATATAGTCATTCCTTTCCAATAGTACCACTCGGGGTGGGGGATAATCTATTTGAAGGGAGGATAATCTATTCTGGAATAATCTATCCCAGGATCAGGAAGATTGAGGGGAAACAATTCTGTGACACCAGCAGTGATTTGGTCAAAAATTCTCTACGTATGAGACACCAAAATCTATTTTCACATAGAGAGAGGACATGGGAACAAGTGTACGAAATTTGAAAGGAAAAGATGATGAAGATATACTGTTTTGTTCAATGTAGAATTGTGTACAGTGATAAAATTTAAAACTGAAGGTGGAATTTGCACTGCCCCATATATTACAAGTATACATTCTCTATAAGGAAGCAAGTCAGGAGTGTAGGTGTAAAAAGGAAGAAAGAAAGTTTATGATAGTGACATGGTGTAAAAGGAAGGAGACAAATAGATGGTAGTGATCAGTTGATGGTAATGTTGTGCTAATTTCGCATAGGTGATGTACAGCTAGACATTTTATCAACTCATCATGACCATGAAATTGTCTGTTTTCTTTCTTTTTTACACCAGTTCATTATGACCATCAACTTGTTTGCACCTGGGCATATCACTGAATAGTGACAATAATGAGCCCCATTGTATCCATTATTAGATATACAGCCAGACAGCATATGATGACCAGTCTTTAGTCAGCTGGGCAGGTACTGAGTAGTGAGCTTGTACCCTACATATCCCTTGAGATATGCCATAGCATTTATGAAATGGTCCCATCCAAACACCAAATCATCTCACATTACTGCAACTCATTAGTTGTGAATATGTGTTGGGATATTCATTCTGTTCGCATGAAGGTAAACCTGAGCAAGGATACTGTGTGGGGAGAAGAGCAATGACATAGGTACATAAATAAACTACCCTTATGCCTGGCTTACACATTACGGATCATGGCAAACAATTACACACACATGTACACACCAACTACGATGTAGTATGCTTGAGCAATCAAAACTGATGTTTGAAAACAGATCACAGCTTTTATCTTTAGTCACCAACCATACATGCATGCAGCATGTTACACTGGTTGAACTATGCCACTGCTTAAAATGTGCGGCTGTGCCAAACACAGTTTTATTCTTTGCATGCATCTGGTTATCGTGACACATGTCTTACATCTCAATTTGTTGTCACATATGAAGCCTCGAGTACTAGGGGATTTAGCAATCAACCCACCTGAGGGTATTTCAAACTGCAGCAAGCAGACTTTGATATGTAGTTTGAAATGTTGACAGTTGTAGTTGGGGCACCTGGAGGGAAGGATGCCGAGCTTCTTTTCCTTCAAAGAAGCTCTGCATCCTTCCCTCCAGGTGCCCCAACTACAACTGTCAGCATTTCAAACTACATATCAAAGTCTGCTTGCTGCAGTTTGGATCAGTCTATCAGTGTGTTTATCAGCAAGGGAATGTTAGCACTACGAAACAAAACATCAGTAACTTTTTCTTTCCTTCTTTTGTGATTTGCCAAATGTTATGAGTGAGACAACTCCAACTAAACTTCAACTAAACTCCAACTAAACTACAAAATCATAATACTACCATAACTTCAATATAGCAGGAAGTGCTCCAATTTACCCAATAATACAAACATGCATGCATGCAAGCCAACAAGTGTTGCAGCATGACACATAGCTATAGTGATTTTAGTTTGTTTTGTATACTTTATTCATATAGAATAAAACCTTATCATTTTTATTTAGTTCTACTTTTCCAGATAATTTTATTTTGAATTTCATTTTTATAGTTAAGGAATTCATTTTAAGATCATTTTTGCCTATTTCTGTGCCATTTTCATTAACAAGTATTACATTGACCTAATATGATGATGGTCCTACAGTATATGGTACACATGTAGATTCAAACGCTACTAGCACACCCAATGGTTTGCCTCTCTACACAAATTAGATCTTGTCCTGCATATAATCCTTGGCGATGGTTCCAAAAACCTCTCACTGCAAGAATAGTTATGATTGCAGGACAGTGTCGTTTGAACTGGATGATTCACCATGCATATTTGTGGATCCAGTTTCAGGTGTTTTCATACAATAGTCAGTGAAGTTAAAACTAATGTGGACAACAGAGTATATTAGCACCTGTACTTGATATCATAAGGCTATTTCAAGCTTTTTATGTTGCATTGGTACCCTGTACCACACTTAAATTTCTGCAGAGATGTGTCCAGTTCTGTGTCAGTTGTGACCAGCTACGCCACCAATGACACAAAGTTCTACGTGTTCAGGACCATCCTCCAATCTGCCACTTTCCATTACCAAGGTACATATATTTTTTACCAGGGCACGTAACCTACCAAGGTAGCTAGTACCAAAGCATGTGACCTACATGCAACCATTATATAAAGACAGTTGGGTTATGTAGAGGACATTCTGATTGATTTGTGCTTTAGCACTGTTTTGATTGTGGAAGCTTGGCTTTTGTATGTTTGCCATTGCAGGTAGAGGGGAGGGGAAATGTACCACCTTGCTGGTGGAGGGGAGGGGAAAGCAACCCCTTGCCTATTAGCTATATGATAGAGAGCAGATAACATAATATGTGACAAAGGTTTTAGGATTTCAAGGATTATTCTACAACCAAAGGCATACCAGGTAATACTGTAGGACCAAAGGCATACCAGGTAATACTGTAGGACCAAAGACATACCAGGTATACTGTAGGACCAAAGGCATACCAGGTATACTATAGGACCAAAGGCATACCAGGTATACTATAGGACCAAAGGCATACCAGGTAATACTGTAGGACCAAAGGCATACCAGGTATACTGTAGGACCAAAGGCATACCAGGTATACTGTAGGACCAAAGGCATACCAGGTATACTGTAGGACCAAAGGCATACCAGGTATACTGTAGGACCAAAGGCATACCAGGTATACTGTAGGACCAAAGGCATACCAGGTATATTGTAGGACCAAAGGCATACCAGGTATACTGTAGGACCAAAGGCATACCAGGTATACTGTAGGACCAAAGGCATACCAGGTATACTGTAGGACCAAAGGCATACCAGGTATACTGTAGGACCAAAGGCATACCAGTTATACTGTAGGACCAAAGGCATACCAGGTATACTGTAGGACCAAAGGCATACCAGGTATACTGTAGGACCAAAGACATACCAGGTATACTGTAGGACCAAAGGCATACCAGTTATACTGTAGGACCAAAGGCATACCAGGTATACTGTAGGACCAAAGGCATACCAGGTATACTGTAGGACCAAAGGCATACCAGGTATACTGTAGGACTAAAGGCATACCAGGTATACTGTAGGACCAAAGGCATACCAGGTATACTGTAGGACCAAAGGCATACCAGGTATACTGTAGGACCAAAGGCATACCAGGTATACTGTAGGACCAAAGATATACCAGGTATACTGTAGGACCAAAGATATACCAGGTATACTGTAGGACCAAAGGCATACCAGTTATACTGTCGGACCAAAGGCATACCAGGTATACTGTAGGACCAAAGGCATACCAGTTATACTGTCGGACCAAAGGCATACCAGGTATACTGTAGGACCAACGGCATACCAGGTATACTGTAGGACCAAAGGCATACCAGGTATACTGTAGGACCAAAGGCATACCAGGTATACTGTAGGACCAAAGGCATACCAGGTATACTGTAGGACCAAAGATATACCAGGTATACTGTAGGACCAAAGATATACCAGGTATACTGTAGGACCAAAGGCATACCAGTTATACTGTCGGACCAAAGGCATACCAGGTATACTGTAGGACCAAAGGCATACCAGGTATACTGTCGGACCAAAGGCATACCAGGTATACTGTAGGACCAAAGGCATACCAGGTATACTGTAGGACCAAAGGCATACCAGTTATACTGTCGGACCAAAGGCATACCAGGTATACTGTAGGACCAACGGCATACCAGGTATACTGTAGGACCAAAGGCATACCAGGTATACTGTAGGACCAAAGGCATACCAGGTATACTGTAGCATACCAGGTATACTGCAGTACCTAAGGCATACCAGGTATACTGTAGGACCAAAGGCATACCAGGTATACTGTAGGACCAAAGGCATACCAGGTATACTGTAGGACCAAAGGCATACCAGGTATACTGTAGGACCAAAGGCATACCAGGTATACTGTAGCATACCAGGTATACTGTAGGACCAAAGGCATACCAGGTATACTGCAGGACCAAAGGCATACCAGGTATACTGTAGGACCAAAGGCATACCAGGTATACTGTAGGACCAAAGGCATACCAGGTATACTGTAGGACCAACGGCATACCAGGTATACTGTAGGACCAAAGGCATACCAGGTATACTGTAGGACCAAAGGCATACCAGGTATACTTTAGGACCAAAGACATACCAGGTATACTGTAGGACCAAAGGCATACCAGGTATACTGTAGGACCAAAGGCATACCAGGTATACTGTAGGACTAAAGGCATACCAGGTATACTGTAGGACCAAAGGCATACCAGGTATACTGTAGGACCAAAGGCATACCAGGTATACTGTAGGACCAAAGGCATACCAGGTATACTGTAGGACCAAAGGCATACCAGGTATACTGTAGGACCAAAGGCATACCAGGTATACTGTAGGACCAAAGGCATACCAGGTATACTGTAGGACCAAAGGCATACCAGGTATACTGTAGGACCAAAGACATACCAGGTATACTGTAGGACCAAAGGCATACCAGGTATACTGTAGGACCAAAGGCATACCAGGTATACTGTAGGACCAAAGGCATACCAGGTATACTATAGGACCAAAGGCATACCAGGTATACTGTAGGACCAAAGGCATACCAGGTATACTGTAGGACCAAAGACATACCAGGTATACTGTAGGACCAAAGGCATACCAGGTATACTGTAGGACCAAAGGCATACCAGGTATACTGCAGGACCAAAGGCATACCAGGTATACTGTAGGACCAAAGACATACCAGGTATACTGTAGGACCAAAGGCATACCAGGTATACTGTAGGACCAAAGGCATACCAGGTATACTGTAGGACCAAAGACATACCAGGTATACTGTAGGACCAAAGGCATACCAGGTATACTGTAGGACCAAAGGCATACCAGGTATACTTAGGGTGTGTAACCTCCCCTGAATAATGAAAATCGATTTTTCCGAATACTTTTAAAACACTAATCGATTTTTCAGGTTTTTCTGGATCTGAAAATCGATTTTTCCGAATACTTGAAAAAAGAAAATCGATTTTTCCGAATAGGTTTTGACAATTTGCCAGCCGAATACCTAGGTTATTCAGGTTTTCTGCTCATTGAGCCACCTAAATGTACACATCACACCAGAGACCCTCCTACAGCTACCCACATCACACCAGATACCCTCAGCACACAAACACACCTACCCCCATCACACCAGATGCCCTCAGCACACAAACACACCTACCCCCATCACACCAGATGCCCTCATGAGGTACACAACCATAGCTACCTCCATCACACCAGACACCTTACTACAACTAACCACATTACACCAGATCAGTAGCCTCAGCAGGGATCCACAGCTACCCACATCACACCAGATGCACTCAGCACACAACCACAGCTACCTACATAGGCCTAAATCACTTGGCCTAACCACATACCTTGTTGGGCGTGTCCCGACCTAAGTTAGCGTGGCCACGCTGAGCTTTACCAGTACCTACAGTCTACAGATGTACACATCGCACTTGATGCCAAAAGAATAGAACCACAGATGACGTTTACGCACCAACAGCCATGCAGCCTCCATTTCACCATCGCGAGTTTTGAAAATCCTAATATCTACCGGGGTAAGAAAGCCTTAGTACGATCGCGGCAATATCAGCTCAGAGAGATTGATGCAAGAAGCCAGCTGGTTCGAAATACACTAAGCGAACTGACTTTGATTTGCAGCTGGAGCTGTCCGTCGTCATGACACGTGAAGAGGGAGATCTCTTTTGGCTACATGTAGTTCGAATTACTGCCCGTGTATTTGATCTCGTCCCCACGTATATATTTATAGTAACAACAGTGACGTTATTTAGAAGTAATTATTGTACATGTAATATCGTAAACGCGTATCCGGATATCGTCATAAAAAGGTATTCGAATAATGGGCGAATTGTCGATGCGGATGACGAATACCTAAGTACCTCCGAATGGAGATTCACAAACCGGTTATTTCGAATAGAACAAATCCAATAATCGATTTTTCCGAGTAACGCTAAATTACTATTCGAACGGATAGGTTTTTGCGAATATCCGAATAACCCGAATAACCTGATAACCGGTTACACACCCTAGGTATACTATAGGACCAAAGGCATACCAGGTATACTGTAGGACCAAAGGCATACCAGGTATACTGTAGGACCAAAGGCATACCAGGTATACTGTAGCATACCAGGTATACTATAGGACCTAAGGCATACCAGGTATATTGTAGGACCAAAGGCACATGCATGTATATCAGTGGTATATTTATATTTTTGAATTGCAATACTATTTTATTCACTTATGTATTCTTTCTATCCTTCCCAAGCCCAATCGACAATCAAGTGGAACCTGGTTTTATTGACTTCCCAGTTTCGTTTTCTTAATTCTAGGCCTATCCCTTCAATTGAATCGATGGCTAGCTCTCCCAGTCTCCCCTCATATAACATTCCTGCTGGACCATGCAGGTGAAGAAATTGGCAAAATTTTCAACTTTTCTACGTTTAGGGGATAAAGTGCCTGCATGATTTTTTTTTTTGCCGTTTTGACACTCCGATCCGTCACATTCAATCCCTTCAAATCGTGCCGCTGTATTGCATAATAATTATTAAACTATCGGACGGGTAATGAAAATTGATGATCTATATCGGCGTGTATCGTAAATACGCGCACACGCTGTAGGAATCAATAGGTATAGACAGAGCTAGCTAGCTGAGCACGCGCAGCTAAATGGTATGAAAGAAAAATTCATTTGGGGGGGACGTGCCCCGAGTGCCCCCCCCCCCCCCGCCCCCCCCCCCCGGATCCGCCGCTGCATGTTTTGGAATCCATGTATTGAGTTTCGATCGATTCTCTCCGGCTCCATATATCTTAACTGAAAGGGTTGATAATAATAAAATGGCGAAAGTACGATAAACGTCACGTCCGGCCCACGGCTGTCTGCTCTCATTGAACGCGTGGAAATTAGGCCCTACGCCCAGAAATTTTGAAATGGTTTCGAAGCCCCATAGCAACGGACTTGACAACCGATGGATGTCCTTAGGAATGTGCTGTGTAGAACGTACAAGAAATGTAGTAAGCAGTTTAACGCTGCACCGCAAGTTACAAGCACCATTGACCCTTTTATATAGCAAAAATCAAATTGCCTTATCTTATGAACCGTTGGCTTTTGCGCTCGAAAGCAAAGGTACTCCTTGCGGGGAACGGTGACCTCGTGGATTCAATAAACGATACTGACGCTCGGACACAAGAACTGAGCAAAAAACAACTATTGTGATAAAGTAAGTAGAATTTCCTATTTGTTTTTAGTAAAAGCTAGTGCTAACGAATTTTCTGAAATGGTTTTAAAGCCTCTTGAAATCGGCCATTTTCTTCGTAATGCATGCATCGGTATGTATTAATCTAACAGAATTGCTACTAATTAAAATTAGTTTCAGAACGTATTGTCACATGCCATAGATAGCCCAATGGAGCTTTACATATCTGTGGTACTGAGTAGCATGCATATACACACATTAATGATGAGCAGGGCTAGGATTGTGTCAGCTTTTGTCTCCTCGTTGGAGGGGGGAATGGCAGCAACCAATTGTGGCTCTTATCTATGAAATAAAAAAAAAAACAGAATTAATGGTCTTTAACAATGCATTGCAGTTGCTTCACTTTGAATAAATCGACTCAGCACCCTCTTCTCCAACATATGCTATTCCAGTAAATAAGTGTACACTCCTACTGATGACATAAATTTGTGTCCTGGGGGGTATGTTCGATATTATAATCCATGTAATGATATAAATCATGACCTGGGGGGGGAGGTTATTATCCTAGTCTTGGGGGTGAGGGGGTGGGGTGGTATGAGTCATGTCCGGTGTGTGTGTGTGTGTGTGTGTGTGTGTGTGTGTGTGTGTGTGTGTGTGTGTGTGTGTGTGTGTGTGTGTGTGTGTGTGTGTGTGTGTGTGTGTGTGCGTGTATGTGTGTGTGTGTGATGGTACTATAAATCATGTCCTGGGGGATGAATGGGGGAGGGAATTATAATCCATATCCTGGGGGGGGTGGGGGTGGTATACGTCATGTCCACGGGGAGTTATAATCCATGTAGCTATAAAATATGCTCAGGGGGGGGGGGGGGGGGAGGGGGGGGCATAAATCATGTCTTGGGGGAAGTTTAAATCCATGTATTGGGGGTGGGGGTGGGGAATGATATAAGTAATGTCCAGGGAGAGGGGTGGTGCTATAAATCTTGTCCTGGGGGGGGGGGGGGGGGGGAGTGTGTGAATGGTATAAAACATGTCCTGCGGGGACTACAAATCAAATTCTGGGTGTAGTGTACTGAGACATACTGCAGTCTTGAGGGATGTGGTGTGATGTGTGACTGTCCAGTAATATATCTGTCTTGAGGGAGGGTATAATTAGTATGTGTCCAACGGGGTTACTTTATAAATAACGTCATCAGTAGGGGTGTACACTTATTAACTGTAATAGCCCATTGTGTGGCATGCATGGTCTTCCAGTGTATGC
Source organism: Spongilla lacustris (assembly GCA_949361645.1). Lineage (NCBI taxonomy): Eukaryota > Metazoa > Porifera > Demospongiae > Spongillida > Spongillidae > Spongilla > Spongilla lacustris. The sequence continues at coordinate 1,957,272 of OX442428.1, forward strand.
ATTTTGAAGGGCAGTTTTCACCATGCACCTGTTGCTGCTACCCACTTGCATTGGTGCATACCAGTGCGTTGCATTGGTGCATACCAGTGCGTTGCATTGGAGCTCAGGGCGCTGTGTCAGAAGGCAGGAACACAGCTGACTGACACTTCAGCTGGTTGAAAATAGTCTGGCTTGCAAGAGGTGGACAATGATCATGAGAGAAGAATGGAGGTGGGGCAATCTTCCAAAGTGCTATGAACCTATTGGGTGTGACTCGGGCCTTTGGTTGGCAGCCTCTGCCAACAATTGACCTCCTCACATGTCCTCGAAGTGCGCACACACCTGCATAGTGATTGTGTGTATTATGAAGTCATAGCAGTTATTTATTTTGAAAAAGTGCATGTACCTTGCATGCATTCTTCATTGGTATGTATATTTGCCACTGAAATGGCGCTATACATCACCTGTGATGTATCTCCTTTGTCAAAGGTGCATAGAATGCTCACATTAGATACAGAAACATCGAGTATGCTGATATCAACACTGACAACAGTTGAGGCGGTGAGGCCAAAGGCAATAAGCAAATTATCTGCAATGTTTTGCAATCATAGCTGCAGGCCTTTTGCTTCTATTTGCGCATTTTAGCCATTGCCCACACACTCTGCAGTGCTTGGGCTCTTGGTGCATGTGATAATCCATTCCTGTATATAACACGTACATACATATATAACGAGAATCGTATCGATTATTCATGAAATACGATCGCGTTGTTTGGGACGACAGAAAATTCGTTAGTACTTAAAGACTGAGAATTCTAACAGCCACATCTCTCTTACTCATCGGTGTTGTAAGCTTACCTTCTGGATTAGTGCACGAAGTCCACTGTACTGAATTTAGTACCCACCCCTCCAAAATGATTGCCGCGTGGCGTTCTGTAAACACCTTGCGCATACCATTGCCGTATGACGTAGAGTGCGTATGTAAAGTCTTGAAAACATAAAAATGAGTGTGGTGTTTGAATCCTTTTTCATATTTTGATTTGCTGGTTTTACTGAGGTGTTACGAGCTTCGAAACACGGGTACTCAGTAATGAGGTGTTTTTTTTCAATTATGGACATACATACCGTACGTTCTAATTGTATAACCTAGTTTCCAGCCGCATACAGCCGTGGGCCGCGGAGTAAAAACCACAGTGGTTGCCTAGAGACATCGTGTCACGTTCGCGGACCTTTGCGTAATAAAATGGCGATGCTCAGACATTGATCCTTCGGCCGACCCAGTTCCTGATCAAACTATGCTGCCAACAGTAAGTTTGACCGAGTCTGACATACCCAGAGCCTTTTTAAAGCCATCCATTTTAAAAGGCTCCGGGTATGTCAGACTCTGTCAAGCTTACTGTAGGCAGTATAGTTTGACCAGGAACTGGATCGGCCGAAGGATCACTGTCCGAGCGGGAAGGAATGACTCCCGGCCGAGCGTTGCCATTTTATTACGCAAAGGTCCGCGAACGTGACACAATGTCTCTAGGCAACCGCTGTGGTTTTTACTCCGGACGTGACGTTTATCATACTTCCGATCTTTCATGCAAAGGGTCCATTATATTGATTATTACCCCTGGATAAAATAACAATATGCAATTTTACTATCGTCCAAATAATTGGATATCATATCGTCACGGAATGGTGTAAAATGGTTGCCATGACAATTTATTTGACTTGTTACACTGCTAACGAGGTTTAAAGGGATTTCAATGCTCCTGCAGAAAGTTATATGGCGGTTTTGTAAAGCAATAAACAAAGTGCAATTATTTCCGGCACGAAAAATAAAACGTTATAAAATGCCTTACGTTAGAATCGCTTATCGCTACAACTTTCAAACTGTTATTGCTATGGTGCATGAACAGAAGAAATCAAGAGGCAGTGTTGCCGCGATATATCGCGATTAACGATATATCGCGATTAAAATGTTATATCGCGATTTATCGCGATTAATGATGCTATCAATCGCGATTAAAGTATGCGGACGTTAACGGAAAAGTATACGGAAAATATAGGGCATGGTTTGTTTCTTAATAGAACTAGTTCGAATCTGAATATCACATGTATACATGTATATTCACTCTATTGTCATCTTGAGCGTATATGGCTATATGCTACAGAAATTTAGAGTTTTTGAAAAATGCATTTACTGAGCCGATTTGGCAAGTCTCCATGTTTTTTTCTGTAATACATTTTTACTGATAAAAATCTTGCTAGTGCTACAGGTACTGCTGGTGCCTTCGTTCTGACAGCTGCTACATTGAACATACAATTTCAGATAATTTTCATACTATGAACAATTTGATGTTTAAAGGGCTTACTCTTTGCCTTCTGAAGACAACTCTATTCCATGGGCAGACTTCAAGTGATACCTCATGTTGGTAATGTTGTTGTCATGTCTTGATACCCATTTGCAGCACTTCAAGCACAAACCCAGGATGAATTTAGAGCCTTCTTATGTATCCCAAAATATTGCCATGCTGAACTTCTATGCGCAGTACGATCCACACTAACCACACTTACGTAAGGTTTATTAATGTTTATTAATGATTATGATATCACCGATTAAATATCGCGATTAAATGCGTATATCGCGATTAAAACGATTATGGCCAAGTACTTAATCGCGGCAACACTGTCAAGAGGTACAGAACTCTTCTAAGTACGAACAGATTTCAATTCATTAATGCTCCAGCACAAAGGGTTCTGAGCGTGACGTCATAGTCGCCATCTTGACAGAGCGTCCAATATAAAATGTACATTATATGGTAACCATCTTAAACAGAGAAATACGACAATGCACGGGTTACCATGATCACGTACCATTTCTGAGAACACTCTATAGAGGTCAGTATCGGAAATCACATGGCGTCAATGCAAGACCCTAAAACACAATTTTGCAAAAATAAGATGCATAGCAATAACCTTTGAAAGTTGTAGCTATTCTAACGTAAGGGATTTTTTCATAACGTTTTAGTTAATACCGCGTATGTGCGAAGCATTATTTTACAATTCATTCACTCTATTTGTGAAGAAAAACGTTTTATACATGTATACTGACAAGCATAATAAAACAATTATACAATAATATTATATTTATCGCCATATGAATTCAAAACAATAATATGTGCTCGTGCATGTATATTGGTTGTGTTAGATGCAGGGTATCAACTTCTTTCTGGCATGCGACACTGCGCACCTTAATGGAAGATAGAGCGGAGGGAGAAATAGGAGGAACAGGCAGAGATATATAAAGCTGGAGAGTAGTGCACATGTTGCAATGTACACTGACAGTATGAAATCTGCATGCTTTGAGGTGTATATGTTCAAGATCACAAGTGTTGGAAAAGAAACTCCACATAGCACCAACTGCAATACTGATATGAGAAGAATGTTGCCGGTTTTAAAATTCCTTTCAGAAATTGATCTCGTCAGTAAGGCTATAAATGTTGCACTGCAGCAAAGAATGCCATTGTAGACGAATAGGGATAACAGCCAAGGTAGAACACTTCGACTGGTGTGCACAAAGCAGGATTCATATGTAATATAGACTGTTTCAGCAATATCATTTTGAATTGATGTGTATGACTTGACTTTAATAGGGTCCACACACTGCCACACTGTGCAGATCACTATGTCTGGTAAAATTAGAGCCACAATGACTGCCATCAGAATGGAGTCTCGCATCATTTTGCTATCTGAAGGTTTTTGAAGCTTTTCTACAGCTACAACAAGCAACTTGTAAATTCGAAACAATTTGACAGTCACAGTTGCATAAACAGCAGTAAACCCAATGGACGACACCCAAGGAACTGCACTGCATATAACATTCTTGACAGATAGAGGAAGTTTGAATCCTTCTGTTAGTGTTAACATGATGATAGCCATAGACAGTAAGTAGACCCCAGCATAAGCCATGTGGTTTAGACGATGACTGGATGCCTTTACTGATTCACAGTGTCGAAAGACAATATTGAAAACATTTAAAATGCCTGTAAGAATCAATGCTGTGACAGAAATAACCAGAAAGACAACAGGTGGAAGTAAATTCATTATATATACTTGATCACTAGGAAGAAGAAAAGTGGCATTGCTATTCATGATATGTAGCAAATTTTTTTCATCAAAATATGCCAAAGACTGTGAGGTGTTGGAGATAACTTGCCACATCTTAACCACTCCTGGAGTAAACCTATTGAAGTTACCATAGATTATTCTTCCACCAACTCCCAGAAAGAGAAGTGCAGAAATTTCTTCTTGAACAATTTGCGTGACACTTGGTTGCCCAAATCTATAATCACATAATGTCATATTATTATCCTTCAGTCTTGTATCTGTAGCATTCAAGGCCAGAGCCAAAATCCAGACTGCATCATGAAATGGATTACCCCACAAGGTAGTATTAGCAATTCTCGTAGGTGGACCATAAAAACCATTATTGTAACGCTGAACAGCTTTGGCATACTCCTGTTTGTACTGTGGGTATGTTAACCCTGATATGCCAGTCGTGTTGTAATCATCTGAATTTGGTTCATAGCTAAAATTGATGAGAATTGCATTATTCAAAGCCACAAGCAAGTCACTATGACTGCAGTTGTATTTTATTCCTCCATACACATGATTGGTGTCAATGAACTCTGCTGGAACTCTATATTCAAATGTCCACTGATACTTTGGAAATACTGCACCTTTGGAGTAAGCTATGCACATAAGCATTCTTGCTAAATTAGAGTTAGCAATGACTAAAATGGCACGGGCTGATGATGCCTGAAGATCGTCTAATGGCATGTAATGTTTAGTGATGATTGATGAGAATGCCACCTCATAGCCACTCAGCTGACTCAACTTGGAATTCAGGTTTTGAAACACAGAGTAAGAAGCAGCATCATCTTGAAATAAAATTCCAACATGTTTCCATGTATTTAGCTTGATCAGTGCAACATATGCATCTAAAAATCTATCTATGGAGGGTGTGGCACCAAAGGAATAAGGGTAGAGCTGTACATTGCCTAGGTCAGAGGAACTGCTTGCATGAACATTAACCAATGCAATTCCATCTTTAGCAGTGATTGGTCCAGCTGTTTCAGCTGAGGCATAACACCGTGGTCCTGTGATGCCAACTACATTCTTGCCAGCATAGAATGTGTTCTTTAGAAGCAAATTTTCCACAGGAGTATCTTTTGTGCGGCCACATCCATCATGACTCTCAATGAGCTCGAGGTGATAGTCCTTCAGGATATCTGACCTGTTGTTGATCATCTCAACAGCTAGGTACTCAGCTGGCACAATATCTGGTCCATCACTGTAGTCCGTGTCATATGGAGGTGGGCCGCTGGGGTACGGCAAGGCTGATAAAATGTGTAATGTGCACTTTGGATGGTTGTGGGCCCACACCTGCACAATGGCAGTGATAAAAAAGGCAGCATATGGGGGCATATCCATGAATCTATCAGAAAACAGGGACATTAAACTCTTAGCACACTAATGAATAACCAATTAATGACCAATCACAAAAAGGTGTGTGAGTAGGTGATTAGTATAACTTCATTACATGTCCACCATTTATCATTATTCCATTTTGTACAAGTTATGATAATAACTTTATTGTATGCAAGTTGCATAGTGCTTGTGGGATGATATCATGTATTCTTATGCAGTTTTGTATCGAATGTACAAACAGACCAGATAAAAAATACACATTATATAACATTTGAGGTGCCCACATGCATAATAGAGGCAGCATTCAATGAATCGACAGTATGACACATGATCCCTGGTTGATGCCTGATAATGTCCAGGAACACATTTATACAAAAGAAATTGAAACATTTTTGTTACTAGGTAGCTGCATGGGTAGGTGAGTTTCAAAAAATTGGGCAATTAGCCCTACAGCACATAGTCACCCACGATAGGGAGGAATGTAAGTAGCTTCAGAGCACAATCAATCACACAATTATTAGATTCCAAAAAATCCTATTCATAGTGATGTAAAAGTTACAATGCATGTGACCACAAATGGAGTACCCTCTGCATTTTTTCGCACCCACATATACATAATGAAGCACCATTGACATCAACAAGTGTTTTTCTATATCTGCATTGTTATATACCCTTTTGGAGGCTCCATGCATTAAAATCGTTTATAAATTACTACAAACAGTTAATTGTTGCTAAAAATTCTATCAGCAAAAGAAGACATGCTAGCAATATAAAATTCATATTACTATTGTAATTAAAATAAATATTCATGAAAATCTCAAAACTGCTCCACAATCAAGTACATTGCAAAAATTGAAAAATCATCATTTCAACCTTTAATAACTCAAAAATGGAAGTAGTTATTTATTGCAAAGCAGTACTTTACCAACTCATTTATAAAGGTGCTTGTATGTGTGTTGTATTTGATTATTGTTACGATTTTATTACAATAGTTACTTAACAACAGTTTGTAGCTTTTAATCATACCTATCATTTAAACTTGAAATGAGTAGTCATTGTATGTCTTGATTTACTGGTATGAAATTAGGTAAGTTGAAACTACAAACAGAATGTTGGAGTGTTAAATACCTATACAATTGTATATTTATTATTAGGCATTGTTGGGAATTATTATTTGTTTGATTTTTGTTAACCTATTTAATTTTATTAAATTTTATTTATACTTCTGTTTTTAAAAAGTAATTGCATTCAACCAACATAGAGAAACAAATAGACAAAAACGTTTTTCTCCATGAATGAGGCCAGAGAAGCACCATCATCAAGTCCCAGTCCACTTCTCCATTTGATGCGTGACTCTCTCAGAAAGAGGCTCACTGCTTGAACCCCAGCAAAAGCAAGCCATTACTTAACTACTGGTAATGGAGTAGGCTTTGTCTCATTTGAAGGACAGAGCAGTGGCCATGTGCTTTGTAGCAGTCAATCCACTATTAATTTCACTTGTGTGTAGCTGCTAAACTAATGTATAAACATACAATGGGATAGTGTCCAGCAATAACTTTATTAAATATTTTACTTAAATACGTATTTTCATAACTGTATAACCTTTCTTTTTTCCAACACATGTTCCATCAACATTTCTGTCTGTAAAAATCTGCTATATGTATTGTCGCTGCCTTGTGAAGTATGAGTATCAAAAGCTCTTCAAATTCAGTAGGTACATAGAAAAGTCCTATCGCTATTGAAATACTGTCTCATATTACACACGGGTTGTGCCCTGGGGAGGGGAGTGTTTCAGGGCTATCACAAGTTTATTTGCAATTAGTGTTTAACTCGTTAGCGTATGAGCACCTGGTTATGCTGCCAAAATTTAACTACTAGATGACCTCTGTTCTCTGAGTTGGACAATTTTAGTACTACACTGAACATGATGGTGTTTTATTTTGTATGAGTCCCGTCCTAGTCTCACTCCCAGACCTGGCTAAACGTCACACTGCATCACAGCTACGTGTATTTTCTGTCCGGGCCGAGACCAGACCCATCATTAAAGATTTAATAAAAGCCGCTCAGTGCAGCAATATTTGAATTGCGATGCGTGCATGCGTGGCTTGGCCGTTGCTTTTGATTCACCAACTGATACAAACTGTTAACGTTAGTGATCGCATCGAAACTGAACATACAAGGTTAGTAGATATAATCTAAAGCCATGAGTCAATTGTGAGTCTGCACATGCTGCTGTACAGAATGTTGGACAAGGTGGACGCGCAAAGGCATGCTTAAACGTGGAGGTATTTCTGAATGTCCAAAGAACATAGGGCTATCCGAGGGCAGAGACAGATATGGTGAGACACAATGAACAAGAAGAGGACACATACGCTGGTGTGTGGAAACAAATTCAGGCTTAGTCTAGTACAACACATACATCTTGTATATACATTATCACTGTATAGCACATGCCATGTACATGTCCATGCAGGGTGTTTCTCAATCAAGGAAAATTGTTTATAAATTAACCACAAGCAGTTAATTAACTGGTAATTGTTAAAAGTTCTAACAGCAAAAGACGACATGCTGGTGAAATAATCTTTAATGGTTAATTAATATTGATAAAAGTCTCAAGACCTCCATTGATTTTAATTAAATATTATTAACGTTAATAAATGCAGGGTGGTTGGTTAGTTAAAAGCTGCAAACATTGTACACCACAAAGAGGGAGTACAGTCATGTACACCACACAGAGCACAACTACACAGAGGGCTAGGGTGTGTGGTGCAGATGTAATTGGTGTAACATAGAAGCGTCCCCAACCCATAGAAAGCTGGTTAAAGTTGATGTGTAAAGGAGACTGAAGGTGCCAATAAGCAACGGGTATTGGTTTGAAGCCAAACCTTTTTTTTTTGGCAGTGATAAGCGCCACTAAAAGTAAGCATGAATCCAAAGTGGCATATTGGTTTTACTGTGGTGCAGCCTGTGGGTTTACTCTCACATTTTGCGTCTGATACTAGCCATTTCTTAGGAAAAGAATACAAACAGTTCCTACAAATGTGCAGCCAGTTTGGTACTTATACTCTGCCTTTGCGTGGTGTCAAAATTAACCATTTTGGCTCATGCATGTGCACAACCTTTCAGGTGGAACATTGCTGATGAATGCATGTCCTTCAGGCGGATGAATCCTTCAGGGGCATACAATCTGCAACACCCACCATGAATAGGCATTATATATATATAATTATTATTGTAAATTATAATATATATGTATACATGTATATACCACCTACTATCAAATTAAAAAAAAAAAAACAAACTCTTGTCCAGTAAGGACTAAGGGTAGTTAAGAAAAAGGTTGGCTATACTCCTGTGTGCACACTGTAGGGATGAGCTTTATCGCACGGTGATCGTATTCTATTGGTTTAGTTCTTTCGCTGCAGGAGCATGAAGTACACCCCTTCTTTAACCGCAACGTCGACGTCACGTCGTCGTGAAAATGGGCAGCTCACAATCAGGAATAACCATGCAGCTCTTGAGCGTAGCATTTTTTAAATATGCACTACTAGGTGTGTGCAGGAACTAATGTATTCAACGGCATGACATGATTCGAGTACAATTTTTTAAAATTAATAGCCCTTGGCTGAACACACGTTATATAATAATGAAGTACAAACGGTTGTTTTCTTTGCGTTTTACGTTTTACGGTATCATTTTATTGTCCAGCCCGTCGATCGATCCCATGCATTATGTCGTACTTAATTAGACGTGTGGGGTGCATTGCATTGTGTAATTAAGATTGTCGATACGCTAACCCTGCCATTCAAAAACATAGTTTATGGGACGAGCACTTATACGGTTCCTTGAATCCCATTGATTTACAGAGAACAGACGGTGCGGGACCGGGTAGTGTTGGACGACAGCTATACCGAGGGCCCAACGATGTAGCTACCGTGGCGGGACCCTAGTAAGTAATTGTCTATGCATGTGGCTGGTACGGATTCCTCTAGCATGGCTCACATTTTTTAGCTCGCAAAATGCACATAGGAGCGAGACCTTGAAGGGCAACGCGCGGTAATTGGCCCCAAGCTCATACATGTTTGTATTGTCATCTTCATTTTGTGTAGTGCTGCTGCGTTGTCCGTCAGGCACTGAGAGGTAGGTTTTGTTTCATTTTGGGAGAGAATTGGTGGGCATGGGTTTAGGTATCAATATATGTTGACCTATCCTTGTGACTGCTGCTGATTTGCGAAGTGTTATATAGGGTGTATACATGTATACGTGCTGTGGTTTGATCTTGCGGCCGCTGTATTCATTTTGCGCACTACGCAACAGCAAACATACTAAAAGCTGACCTGCGTATGGAAAAATGGTTTCTTTCTAGCTCCCAGCTGTTCAGTATGCTCCATCCTGGCAGTGCCATTTCGTGGTATCTTCAACGCTTAACTGACAGCTGATAAAAATAAAAATAAAATAAATAAATAAATAAAAAAAAAAACGTCACCGAGATCTCACGCGATTACTCGTGGTTTAAAATGGCGTCTGACAAAGAAGTTGAGGACATGCATGCATGCAGACGTATAAATATAAATCTTGACTCAGCTTGTTAATGTTTCAACACCAGCCACATATATACATTGGGAACAAAATTGCTAGAGGTGATTTGCGTTTTCTTTTATATGCATGTGCATATCTGAGGCGACAACATGTATGCATATGTCACACTCAAGTAGTTCAATTCAAGGATATTATACAAGGAGGCACTGTGGTACTATCAATTTTATGCTCTTCCTATGGCACATGGTTAGAAGAAGCAGTACTTGCAACATGAGACCAGAGTCTGAGCAAAGCTGTTCAATATGGGGAAAAAAGCTAAAAAATATTAAAATATTTTAGGGCCACACACAGCACACAGCACACAAGAGGATTCATGGCTCCATATTGCATGGGATATGGCCCGTGTTGTGTATTTATATCACTAAACAAAAATAATTGTATGTCAGGCACAGTAGGTGTCAGCTTTGTATGCAAAGACAGTAAGATAGCTTGAACTATGGGCTTTGCATAACTGTTAGCTCTTGATGGTCATCACCTTGATGACAAAAGCTGGCTAAGTAATTATTTTGCACACCTCAGTTTTATTTCAACAACACTTAAGTTTCAGTAAGTTTGCAGAAATAGTGCACATCCACCCATGATGGTTTTGTTTTAAGAAGTTTTGATGTACATGTAAGGTTGGTACATCAATCTGTTGATAAGCCATGTTGTGCACCCAGTGGTTATTGTGAAGGACTGCATGAGAACCAGTCCTTCCTGTATATACACAAAGACAATAACCTGTGTTGGATTAATTCCATTCACTGGGAGTCCAACACTGTCGAACCATCAAAGTGTCTATAGAAGGCTACTTTAATGCTTTTGACTTGATGTCACTTTGTGTGTATATAAGGAAATGTATTTGTTTGTGTGGGAGCCTTTTTCTGTGCTTTATTTGATACTTATTCAGCTGTGCTATTGCGCTGGCCATGTGTACTTGTACTGGGTTGACCTTGGACCGTGACAGTTATATTTAAAAGCTTGAAACCTTTGCCTTTGGTCCTACAGTATACCTGGTATGTCTTTGGTCCTACAGTATACCTGGTATGCCTTTGGTCCTACAGTATACCTGGTATGCCTTTGGTCCTATAGTATACCTGGTATGCCTTTGGTCCTACAGTATACCTGGTATGTCTTTGGTCCTACAGTATACCTGGTATGCCTTTAGTCCTACAGTATACCTGGTATGTCTTTGGTCCTACAGTATACCTGGTATGCCTTTGGTCCTACAGTATACCTGGTATGCCTTTGGTCCTATAGTATACCTGGTATGCCTTTGGTCCTACAGTATACCTGGTATGTCTTTGGTCCTACAGTATACCTGGTATGCCTTTAGTCCTACAGTATACCTGGTATGTCTTTGGTCCTACAGTATACCTGGTATGCCTTTGGTCCTACAGTATACCTGGTATGCCTTTGGTCCTACAGTATACCTGGTATGCCTTTGGTCCTACAGTATAACTGGTATGCCTTTGGTCCTACAGTATACCTGGTATGCCTTTGGTCCTACAGTATACCTGGTATGTCTTTGGTCCTACAGTATACCTGGTATGCCTTTAGTCCTACAGTATACCTGGTATGTCTTTGGTCCTACAGTATACCTGGTATGTCTTTGGTCCTACAGTATACCTGGTATGTCTTTGGTCCTACAGTATACCTGGTATGCCTTTGGTCCTACAGTATACCTGGTATGCCTTTGGTCCTACAGTATACTTGGTATGCCTTTGGTCCTACAGTATACCTGGTATGCCTTTGGTCCTACAGTATACCTGGTATGCCTTTGGTCCTACAGTATACCTGGTATGCCTTTGGTCCTACAGTATACCTGGTATACCTTTGGTCCTACAGTATACCTGGTATGTCTTTGGTCCTACAGTATACCTGGTATGCCTTTGGTCCTACAGTATACCTGGTATGTCTTTGGTCCTACAGTATACCTGGTATGCCTTTGGTCCTACAGTATACCTGGTATGCCTTTGGTCCTACAGTATACCTGGTATGCCTTTGGTCCTACAGTATACCTGGTATGTCTTTGGTCCTACAGTATACCTGGTATGCCTTTAGTCCTACAGTATACCTGGTATGCCTTTGGTCCTACAGTATACCTGGTATGCCGTTGGTCCTACAGTATACTAAATAATGTTCCTAAAACCTGTTTCACTCCTTTGTAATACATTGGTAGGTCACATGCTCTGGCACAAGTTACCTCGGTACTGGGACAAAATATCTTGGTAGTGGAAATTGGCAGACTGGGGAATAGTCTCCTGAACATGTAGAGCACAATGACAAAGATTTTTTCACATCGCTGCAGAAATGTAAGTGTGGTATAGGGTACACTATGCAACATAAAACATTACTAGCCACATACAAACACATTTGCAAGCTTGAAATAGCCTTATCGTAGCAAGTACAGGTACTAGTATAGAGTATGCATAGTCCATGCCCTAGTCTGCGTAATATGAAGCAGTAGTCTTTTGTCCATATTAGTTTTCACTACTGAAAACATCTGTGACTGGTGGGTTCAGATCAGAGTTGAGCAAATATTGTGCCTGTGTGGCTTTCAAAATAGACTGCATGCTACCCTGTTGTCACTTCCATTTCACAATCTTGGTTTGATTGCACCTACATGTATGTTTGGAAAACCTCTGCTATGCATTTCCTTTGAAAGTAATCAGTAAAAATTATATAACTATCATAATAAACACATCATCATTTGCTGATAAAGGAAATATGCACGTCTTGCATGCTCTAGCCTGTCCTCCAATGTCGTAAAGCAACTCCAGCCCCTCCCTCCAAGCACCAGTCTCTCCTGTTGTGCATACATACATAATAATAATAATATGCCATTGCATTATACAAGTATAACACGTTTGGAGGAAGAGACTAGACATAGTTTGAGAACACATATATCACCAAGCTAATAACATTCAAAGTTCTACAGCATCTACATCTGATTTTGACCAAAGATGTGTTTTACAGAGATGTATTTTAACTCCTTAAGTGCATGTAGACCTGAAGTGGCAATCTGAGGCTGGGTACAGCACAGAACGTACATTATGACAGCCAAAACAGAGCAGCTGTGACGTAAATGAGTTCTTGGTGAAGCGCATCTTGGTGGAACTGACTAGTTCTTCGATGGTATAGCCCAGATAGCAGTAGATGTTGGAAAACAATATCTTGAGCTGGCCAACCAACGTGATATTCTTCGCAGTGGCACGGATAACAGTGTGGGAGCAATCAAATGAGTGAAAGCGATGGACCGACCAAACTACGTGTCACGTGGAAACATACATACATACATACATACATACATACACACATACATACATATATACATACATACATACATACATCAATACATACATACATACACACATACATACATATATACATACATACATACATACATACATACATACATCAATACATACATACATCAATACATACATACATACATACATACATACATACATACACACACACACACACACACACATACATACATACATACGTACATACATACATACATACATACATACATACATACATACATACATACATACATACATACATACATACATACACATGGGTGTAGGCAGCCTTCGGGAAAGGGGGTGTCGAAATGTTATAAAAGGTGACCTTTTGTCACGCAAAATTATGGATTATGTTCAGATTTGGCCGATTCAACAAGCAGGAGGGGGGGGGGGGGGGGGGGGGGGTGCTGTCTGCCCTTGGCCGATTCAACAAGTGGGGGGGGGGGGGGGGGGGGGGGGGGTGCTGTCCACGTAAAACTTCGTACAAAAAAAAAATAGTATTTTGGTGGTGACCTCGTTTTTGGGAGGGGGGGATCATTCGAACCCATCGACCCCCCTTGCGTACGCCCATGATACATACATACATACATACATACATACATACATACATACATACATACATACATACATACATACATACATACATACATACATACATACATACATACATACATACATACATACATACATACATACATACATACATACATACATACATACATACATACATACATACATACATACATACATACATACATAATAATAATAATAATAATAATATGCCATCGCATTATACAAGTATAACACGTTTGGAGGAAGAGACTAGACATAGTTGAGAACACATATATCACCAAGCTAACAACATTCAAAGTTCTACGGCATCTACATCTGCTTTTGACCAAGAATGTGTTTTACGGAGATGGATTTTAACTCCTTTAGCGCATGTAGACCTGAAGTGGCAATCTGAGGCTGGGCACAGCACAGATTGGGTGTACTGGTTGGTAGATGCTTCACCAGCTTGTTCCTTGTGTTTGTGGTGTTGATGTATCTTAATGCCTTTTATAGAGTTTGAAGTAAAGGAACATAGAGGGACAGGGCATGAAAAGTCACTAGGAGAGTGAGTAGCCCTTGGAGGGTGGGTGAGAGGGTGGGTAGCCCTTGCATGTTGACCATGTTTTTGGGTGTTATGACTTCTCAGATATTTCTCACTAGTGAAACCTTTATTACAGATAGAACAATAGCAGCCATGCTGTAGGGAGGATGCACCCTTGTGGCAGTCTCGCAACATCCTAGCCTTCTCATTAAGCTTTGCTTCCATTAAGGCCGCACCATTAAAAAGCGAGGTTCTCCACTGTGACCTCAATACTGCAATAGATTGCCAGTTGTTGGAGAGACCAAAAGAGGAGAGGTCTTTTGAAACACAGTCCCTCCATCTTAGTTTTGGTTTATGTTGTGGGCGCTTTGCAGATGAAATTTCCCCAAAAAGTATTTGTTTAGGAAGCCTGTTGTCCTCCATTCTGTAGACATGACCTAGCCATCGTAGCCTAGCTATGGAGATAAGAGTAGAGGCATGTTGTAGGTGGGACCTTGCAAGAACAGTAGTGTCAGGAATATGATGCAAGGGATTTATACTTAAAGCCTGTCTAAGACAAGCCAACAAGAATGAATTAACACGACGTACGAGGTATGCTGTAGTGGGCCAGGTTTCCGCGCCATACAATAGTGCAGGTATTACTGTGGCATTGAAGACTGCAAGCTTGGTGAGTTTTGATAAGTTGGCATTATACCAAACCTTGCATTTCAATGCGCTGAACTGCTTAGCAGCTTTAGAAATTCTATTGTTGATTTCATTGTCTAAAGAAGCATCAGAGGACAAAGCACTGCCCAGATACTGAAAAGATGAAACTGTTTCAATTGTGTTGCTGGAAATGCTGAAGGGTAAACTACATGTATAGGGTTGAATCATGGCCTTGGTTTTATCAGTGCTGACACTTAGACCCCAAGAACAAGCCACACGAGTGAAACGATCAATGAAGCTTTGAAGAGCATCACTACTAAGGCATCCTGTCATGACATCGTCTGCAAAACGAAGATCACAAATGCGAACTGACATTGGGAGTCTAGTGCCAGACCGTCTAAAAAGCTTGCCATCCAACCTATACTTAATTTCAACACCATCATTGAGATCACTTAAAACTTGATGCATCACTTTATTGAAGTATAGATTAAACAGGAAGGGTGCTAGCACACACCCCTGTTTGAGACCGGTTGAAACTTGAAAGGGTTCTGATAGGACACCATCAACACGGACTGAGGCTTCCATATTGACATGAAGACCTCTTAATATGTGTACTAGCTTTGATGGGAAACCCAAACGTGTTAGTAGCAACCACAAGGCATCTCTAGGTACAGAATCATAGGCCTTTTTCAAATCGAAGAAACACATATACAGCTGACACATCTGTTCTCTCGCCTTCTCTTGCAACTGACGTGCAACAAAAATCATATCAATAGTCCCACGACATTTTCGAAAGCCACACTGTGACTCGTCAAGGACTGACTCAGCAATAGGAGCAATGCGATTTGCAAGAATACGTGCAAACACCTTCCCTGCAACACTTAGGAGGGAGATACCCCTCCAATTGTCACAGAGTTGGAGGTTTCCTTTTTTTGGTATAGGAACAATGACGGAGTCCACCCATTCCTTTGGAATTAGCTCAGATGTCCATACCTCAGAGCAGATTGAATGAAGGTAAGTCAGTGCCTGCTCACCCCCACAAACCAACAACTCAACAGGGATTCCATCCTTTCCAGCAGCTCGATTACACTTCATATGTGCCAAAGCACATCTAACTTCTTCTATTGATGGAGGTCTGGCTAGTTCTTCCAGAACAGGTTGTTGTGGTATGATGTTAAAAACACTGTCATCGTAGGTGGAGATAGAAACATTTAAAACGCGACTAAAATGAGCTCTCCAACGGTTCCTGATTTGTATAGGGTCAGATATTACATTGGAACCAGACTCATCTAAGACTGAGCTAACATGTACTCTTCTCTGAGTCGAAAGAAGTTTCCAGGATGAGAAGAGGTTCTTCAAATCACCCTGACTGTGGAATCTATTTAATTCTTCAGCTTTATTCTTCCACCACCTGTTTTGTATCTTGTATATAAGATACTTTGTGTGATTTCGTGCTGATCGATACTGGGTGAGGAGGTCAGCTGAGACTGGAACTTTAGCTTTTCGAGCAGATAAAACTTGACTGAGTAATTGTTTTTTGCGTAGTAGCAGTGGTTGGATGGCATCAAGGTTGTCATAAAACCAGTCAGGTGCAGACGGTTTTGAACTAAAACCCAAATGATTGGTGGCAGCACAAGAAACAGCTTGGGAGAAAAAGCTCCATAGTGTTTCAGATGTTTCATTGCTTTGATGTGATTGATTTTGTAAAGCATCAGCAAGTGCCTGTTGATACTGCTTCACCACTTCTGGTTGTGATAGCCGACTGACATCAAAACGTCTGCAACCATAACTGTTTAATCCCCTACTGCGATGAAATTTGCTAGCAGGTATCACCATGGAGCTTCCAACAAAGAAGTGGTCACTCCATACATCAACGCTGTGATAAACTCTAGTATCTTATACTAGATAACGGTCCTTTTGCCTCGTAATGACAAAGTCTATCATATGAAGGGTTTTGGAGCGAGGGTGCATCCATGTACCCTTGTGCCAGGTCTTGTGACAGAAAAAGGTGTTTGTGACACATAGACTATTTCGAGCACAGAACTCCAGTAGCATGTAGCCATTGGTATTAATCTCATTTATTCCTTCTCTGCCTACAACACCTTCCCATGTCATCCAGTCACAGCCAACTCGTGCATTAAAGTCGCCTAGCAACACCATCAAATCAGTTGGCGGTACCATATCAATTGCTCTCTGTAGGTCAGAAAAAAAGGCATCTTTCTCACATGGGGTAGCTTTGAAAGTTGGCACATATACTGATACAAAGGTTGCTGTTCTCGAATAACGTTTTGGTTTAATACGGATAGTCATAACGCGAGAACTGATGCATTGAGGTGGTTGGAGCATTGATTTCACAAAGTGGTTTAACACCGCGAAACCAACACCACCTAACCGCGGCGTACCTTCAGGTTTCCCAGACCAAAAGAAAGTGTAATCGCTTTCAACGATGGAGCCCTGATCTGGTAGTCTGGATTCACTAATAGCAACAACGGCGGCGCCAGTACGGCGAAATTCTAGATTACACACAGCTGTTCGGCGTGGGGGAGCTTCAGATGGATACTTAGGCTTTGTAAAATCCAAGAGAGAACGTACATTTTGACAGCCAAAACAGAGCAGCTGCGACGTAAAAGAGTTCTTGGTGAAGCGCATCATGGTGGAAACGACTAGTTCTTCGACGGTATAGCCCAGATAGCGGTAGATGTTGGAAACAATATCTCGAGGTGGCCAACCAACGTGATATTCTTCGCAGTGACACGGATAACGGTGCGGGAGCAATCAAACGAGTGAAAGCTATGAACCGACCAAACTACATACATACATACATACATACATACATACATACATACATACATACATACATACATACATACATACATACATACATACATACATACATACATACATACATACATACATACATACATACATACATACATACATACATACATACATACATACATACATACATACATACATACATACATACATACACATACATACATACATACACACATACGTACATACATACATATATACATACACACACATACATACATACATACATATATACATACACACACATACATACATACATATATACATACACACATACATACATACATACATGCATACACACACACACTCACACAAACACACACTCACACACACACATACATACATACACACATGCACACATGTTCATACATTGTGATGTCATCGTACGTGAGCATTGCTATGCATGTTAGGGGAAATACACACAGAACAATTAAGTGTTTGTTCCATTGGAATTTTCTTGAGAGTTAGTTGTAGGGGCTAAGGCTGGCTCCATTTGTTGAATAGACCACTGGTGACCCTTTCGTCGATGTATCTTCAGCCCTTTAGTGGTACATGATGTGAATTTGCAGCCTGATGACAGACAATGAAAGTTTTCAGGGTTTCGAATAGTTACGGGGGTAGATGAAGTTGGTAACCTAAAATTGAATCCATTTCACTAGTCCAGTTGTGTGTGCGCCTGAGGTGGATTTTTGCATCTGTTTTGGTTTGATGGGAGGAACTTGCAATCTGGAACTGGGCATGACAGTATCTTATTTGACTCAGTGTGCTGCTCACGTTGAAGTGCTGTGTTTCTGTGAGAAGTGGCTTTTCAGGTATCTTTCACTGGTAACCCGCTGTCCACAAATGTGGCATTCACATCCAGCATGAGTTGAGCCATCACCTCGGTGGGTGGCTCTACGTTTGTGGTCAATATAATCTAGATGGCTGTCATGCTCCAAACACTTCTATTTAGTTTCGTGTCTACACTGTTGTCTTGATAAGGCCAGATCTGTCCACAGAGAGGAGAGCTTGACATCTTTGAGGTCGTTTGTGATGCATTCTCTCCAATGAACTTTTGGTTTGTGTTGAGGTCTCTTTCCTTGGCTAAGTTGGCTGAACAAAATTTTCTTTGGCAGTCTGTCATCAGGCATGCGCCATAAGTGCCTGAGCCATCATAGTCAGCTTAGTTTGATGAGGGTAGCAATACGTGGTATTTTTGCTTTGGGATGTGAGCCAGTTTAGAAACCCCCATGGTCTAATGGATTGAGTCCATATGGAAACATTCAAGGCAATTTAGGAGGCAAGTAGTTGTGGTCCAGGTCTCTGCTCCATACAATAGTGCTGGTAGAACTGCAGCTTAGTAGACAGCTAGCTTGGTGTGTTGTGACAGGTTAGGGTTGTTCCATACTGGAGATTTTAAATTACTGAAGACAATAAATGATATGCGTGTCATGATCTCCTTATCCAATGTGGTATCATGGGACAGAACACTACCAAGGTATTGGAAATGAGAAACTACCTCAATCTGGTTGTCATTGATGAAGAAAGAGGGTGGTGAGTCTGGTGGTGAGGCAGACAAAGGTAAGCCACTGTTGTATCATTGCTTTGGATTTGGTGGTACTGACTGCTAAACCCCAGTTCAGGTCTCGATCTGCTGCTTTAGTAAAGCGGGTGATAAAGTCTTGCAACAATGAGTAGCTGTGTTAGGTAGCTATAAGGTCATTGGCAAACCTCAGTTCTGTTATGGTCATCCTCAAAGGAAGTTTACACCCACTTCGTATTATAGTTGACCTTCAAAACCAGATAGTGCAGTGTGAGTGACTTGGTCAAAGAACAAGTTGAACAAGAAGGGTGCCAGTACACATCCCTGTTTGAGTCTGTTAAGGACGTCAAAGGGGGCTGTGAATGTGTCATTGACTCGAAAAACAGCTTTCATACCTTTTGCGAAAACCACACTTTAGGAGAAAGGGCCAAAGGATGTCTCTGTTCGCTTATCATAAGCCTTCTTGATGTCAAAGAAGCAGATGCTTAGAGAGCACTGCTGCTCTCTAGCCTTCTCCTGTTATTGCCTTGCAACAAAAACCATGTCATTACATCCGTGCATCTTCCTAAAACCACACTGTGTTTCATCAATTATTGTCTCTGCTAGCTTCTGCACACAGTCAGCACTGATGCGACCAAACATCTTCCCTGGAACACTGAGTAAGGGTATCCCTCTCCAGTTATTGCAAAGCTCTAGATTGCCTACACACACACAAACACACAAACACACACACACACACGCACACACACACACATGCACATGCACGCACACATGCACATCCACACATCCACACACACCTACATACATACACACATACGCACTATACATGCACACATACATACATACATACATACATACATACACACATACACACACACACACACACGCACGCACGCACGCACGCACGCACGCACGCACGCACGCACGCACGCACGCACGCACGCACGCACGCACGCACGCACGCACGCACGCACGCACGCACGCACGCACGCACGCACGCACGCACGCACGCACGCACGCACGCACGCACGCACGCACGCACGCACGCACGCACATACATACATACATACATACATTCACATATACATACACACATACATACATCGGAACCTAAGTTAGTAGGTTCTATGTAAGATTTGAAGTAAGATTAGCAGAACACTATTGCCAATGTACCGTAGAATCAATTGGACTTTAGCGAGCGTACAGTCAAAACTCGATATAAGCACACTGCATTTTTAGTTATTCATAAACTCACAATGTACACTAGTAAAAAAAAAAAAAACAATGAAATAGTACAAAAGACCTTTGTGAGATCCAGTTTGTTTAGTGGTTTAAGTGCACATACATGTAATGCAATTCATATAGCGATAATTATACTTCAAAACAACATTTGACAAATTCGTTATAAGCACAGGGAACAATGCGGTGCTTATATCGAGTTTTGGCTGTATTTGGATAGAGCCGTCGAATATCTACGATGTAGTAAAACTGCCGACGCTTTGAAGCACAGACAATAGAGATAACGCCCCCTCGTTCCCATACAACAAGATAAGATTCGCACGGATAAGAGATTTATTGCACTGTATCTTTATCGCAATTGAAGCTTAGTGTTAGCGGTTATTAAAAGGACCTAGAGAAGAAAAGTTAGAAGCTTACTGCCGAATTTGTTTGGTACTATGACCAGGCACTGACTGTGACTTTCCGAGTTAGAGTTATCCCACACACAATCTCAATCTTAGTTTTGTTAACGGGGCGAATTCTAGTCGATTTGTCGCATGCAACTCAAATGAATATGGACAAACGTTCCGCAAACCATCAGTAAATAAACAATTACGGAACTTTTATCCATATTCATTTGAGTTGCATGCGACAAGTCGGCAGGAAGTCGCCCCGACCTTTAGTGATAGCCCACAATAGATTTTATCGGCTTGGAAGCCATAAAAGTGGGGTTCTCTTACCTCATAGCCAGAAATACGGTGGCCCGGTAGGTCGCCACTTGAGCGCAAAACAATTCTTAAGTTAAGCTCAGAGCGCAAGGCTTAGAGCGCAAGGCTCAGAGCGCAAGGCGCAGAGCGCAAGGCTCAGAGCGCAAGGCGCAGAGCGCAAGGCGCAGAGCGCAAGGCGCAGAGCGCAAGGCACACTATGGGATGGCATAGGATTTCGTTACGTCACTGTTCATTCACGTGATCTACTTGCCATAACTTAACTGTTTTCGTTGTTGTAGCTAGTTAAATATCCTGCTTCTCCGCTTGCTATAATACTTCAATTCATCCACAGAACTTGAGAAACGTGTAATCGTCTTCGTCAGCCGCACAGGACATGAACCGCACCGATCGTCGTGTGCGTTATTTAGCTCTTGTATGCTTCGTTACACTATACAATAGCCGCAGGGCTCATAATCAAGTACTGGAGGCAGCATAAAAGCATTCTCATTATACTTGCCTATTTACGCCTCGTACACCGGGTAACTGTTGGGTTAGTTTGTGTGCGGTATAGCCATGCGCGCGTGCGTGCATGTGCTTGAGTATTCCGCACGCACCGTATACGTGATTTTAAAAGGTGAAGATATGGCTAAACAAAAACTCGTTCAGCTGGGTTTGAAACGGCAAAATCAATATCTAGATGAAATATAATCTCGATGTGTATAGTGCATGAATGATTTTGTATATATATCCGTTGATATGATAGGTGTTGACTACAGGCAATCAGTGGATCCTGGTCTTCTTATCTATCAGCCAACGAAAGCATTGTGACGTTGTGCAATGTTATTTGCATGTGTGGTGTATCCAGTATGTATGGATTACAATTGAAGTTGCAATACATGTTACACAAGTGGTTATACATTGACAACATTGAGAGGGTGGGCTCAGCGGCGAAACTATACTAATTTGTTTACACGTACATGAAAGCTGTGGCCAAAAATAACAATTTCTAGACATGCATCAGTCTTCATCAATATGTTGGACTCACTTGATCACATACTAGTTTTTGCCGTGCTCTTTATTATTTAGGGAGTAAACATGATTTAATGTTGTCATGAAGAGGCCTTAAACCCCATCCCTGGTTAGATAACATGATTTAATGTTGTCATGAAGAGGCCTTAAACCCCATCCCTGCTTAGATAACATGATTTAATGTTGTCATGAAGAGGCCTTAAACCTCATTCCTGCTTAGATAACATGATTTAATGTTGTCATGAAGAGGCCTTTAACCCCATCCCTGCTTAGATATAGGGCATGGGTAAGCATATAGCATGGGGCTTTGTCTAAGGTTTGTAGGTCAAGCCTGCCTCTCTGTCCCAATTCTCACCACTAAACAACCTATATATCTCCAATTTACATTGTCCCTTTGTCTGGTTCCTTGTCTGCTTCCAGCCATACTCTGCACTGTATTCATTTTCTAAACACAGGTTACAGATGTTGGTAAGCTACAAAACCATGCAGCTAGCTATAGCTACCATCCATATGTCCAAAGGTGTAGGGGCAGGAACTGTTCCCAATAAATCACCAACAATATATCATGCCACATGCATCCCTGGGGTGTGCATGTCATTTGCTGAAAGAAGGATATGGGCCTGACATAAGACAGCTTTCAGATTCAACATAATGTTTATAGTTTGTTCATTGTTTCAGTAGAAAAGCTTGAGTGAACTTTCATTGATGGAGTACAGAACGTTTGCAAGGGTATTGTACATGTATATGAGCATCAACTGCTCTTCATTTCTTGCAAACATCAACTGCTCTTCATTTCTTGCAAACATCAACTGCTCTTCATTTCTTGCAAACATCAACTGCTCTTCATTTCTTGCAAACATCAACTGCTCTTCATTTCTTGCAAACACATGTTGCATTGCTTATAATTACTTGACAATAATCCTACCATTACCACTTGTGCAAACCCTTGTGTATCATGAACATAATTCCAGTATAAACACTTGTGTATCATGTATTGCAACATAAATTCTAATCCATAGTGGATAATACATACAATAAATAACAATAAATAACTTCACAATTCTCAGCTGTGACTTCATTTTGGTGCATGTGTAGGCGTGAAAGAAGGTTATCAGCCAGTAGCTTGAATTCATGAGGGTAGAACGTGGGTGGCTGATTGACATAGTTGACCAAGCAGTATGCCAGAATACCAGGATCCACTGTGTGCCTGTAGTCACCACCTATTATATAACAGGGATAAACTTAACAATATCAGTTTAAAGAAAACTCCCTAGCTGTACCTATGTGTCCAACAAAATGATATACATCATTTGGCACATAACAGGGACATGTTGAAAGCCTATTCCAACGAATCCTATGGCGATTCCACCTCTTCTTAAACCCTTTTAACTCCTCAGCCAATATAGGCAGAAATACATATGCAGCTAAATGGCTAGAGATGGC
>OX442428.1:1981311-2055857 GCA_949361645.1 Spongilla lacustris
GGCTATGTACTTTAACCCCTGACACTTTTAACACACCCACTGGGCTGCTTCTCTCGGCTATGTACTTTAACCCTTGACACTCTAAACACTCACTGGGCTGTTTCTTTCGGCTATGTCGTTTAACTCCTGACACTTTTAAAACACCCAATGTCGTTTAACCCCTGACACTCTTAACACACCCACTGGGCTCTTTCTCTCGACTTTGTCGTTTAACCCCTGACAGTCTTAACACAACCACTGGGCTGCTTCTCTCGGCTATGTACTTTAACCCTTGACACTCTTAACACACTCACTGGGCAGTTTCTTTCGGCTATGTCTTTTAACCCCTGACACTCTTAACACACCCACAAGGCTGTTTCTTTCGGCTATGTGCCTTAACCCCTGACACTCTTACAAAGACCACACCCACAGGACCCTTTTTGCCGCTAGGTTGATTAACCCTTCGAACTCTTACAAAGACCACACCCACAGGGCTATTTTTGCCGTTAGGCTGATTAACCCTTTACACTCTTAATACAAAGAGCACGCACACTTTTTATGGTTAAGTTGCTTAAAACTTTTATGCAAAAGCTAGTTGGGCTTGCGCGACCTTCGCATTTTGCGGAACGTGGTACCTGGAACGTTTCCGCTAAACGCGAAGGTCGGGCTAAGCCTAACTAGAACACCTACAAGACCATTTTTATACTCCGCACTTGCGCGATGTAGGCCACACCAACACGACAAATTGCTTTTAGAGCATCCTTGCAAGCCAAGCAACACACATTCACTTCACAACTTACGGAAGGTTCTAAATGTTTAGTAGCGAACTAGCTCGAGGGAGGGATCCTGCCGAGGCGTCGCGTGAGCTTTAAGAGTCTGGGAACGAGTAACGCAGTCAATTAATTTTGCGCATGCGTATGTTGTATTTAGGTTTTTGAGCTACAAAACGAGAGTTTTAGCACCCAAAAATACAGGACTAGTCTTTTTATAAGCTAACTACTATGCGGCGTTCATAAAATAACATGTTGTTGTAAATATAGTTAATTAATTTTAATTAATAATTAGCCATTTTGAAAGTATGATAAATCATAAAAAAATCAGGAAAATATATTGGTGAAATCAGAATTTTAATATCATCATCCTATAGTAACTTATTATTCATGTCCTCAATTGCTGGCCATGCACAGCTAAGTATCGATCATTGGTTGAGCTAGTAAGCGAGAAAAAAACAGTTCATGTTATGAATCAAGTCTAACCATAGGCCCTTAAATTAAATTGAAGTACGTTTGCCATCTAGAGTCCATTGGTTCTTATTAGGTCACACACACGCGACCCCCCCTTATTCCTAAGGGGTCCAATACGGACCAACAATACCAGATGGAGACAAATGAATAGTTTACGAGTGTTCTTCAATGAATTTGGAAATGGGTTTCAAAAGAAATCATATCAAAATTTCGTGTGTGGAGAGGGCTGAGATTTCTGAAAGTAAAAGTGGTTCTTAAATGGATTTTTACCCTTATACATTATTAAAATTCCTGATTGATATACTTCATGGCTGAAATCTCATCAGTATGAGAGATTGAAATATATTGAGATCAATAGGATCATAGCCTGAAAAGTAATGTCACATAAACACAGCTCCACACTGCGTATTCCCATCGTCAGTTCATCTGTTGCGTTATAGTACAACCGATCAGTCGGGTACCCAGACTAAAACCCATCCTAAATAGCGTAAAAACCATGCATGCATCCTGCGTCCAGGGTGGGAATAGTGTAAAAACCTTACTTGGAGGGTTTTTGTCGAATGTTGACGTATGAATTGAATTATTGCTTCAACATTCGACAGAACTAGGGTAGAACCACAATCCGGGCAGGATGGTTTTTACGCTATGTAAGGACGGGTCTTTGCCGGTTAAAAACCAACCTGTTGGACGTTTATAACTGCCTTTGTTTAGGTACTTTACAAAAAAAGTTTGAAAAAGGTATTCGCGCATAACTAAATGTATCAGTTTAAAGACCATATTGAATGGTTTTCAAAACAGTTTTTGTAGCTTAATCCTAACCGGAGAAACGGGCCTTTAAGTACCGATAAAACAATGTATGGCGATTGATGCGGAGATATTATAAAAACTGTGATCTGTCACGCAAAAATTGTACCGGGCGAAAATTGTACCGCCCGGTACAATTTTCGCAACCAAAATTGTACCGGGCGGTACAATTTTGGTTGCGAAAAGTGTACCGGCCTTGCCAAAAAGTGTACCGGGTAGTGAGAAAGGACCGTTAGCTATATAGGATGTTGGATTACGTATTCTGCTAGTCTAATACGTGTTGTACACAGTTCGCTGAAAGAAAAACTTGAACCTACAGTTATATATAGTTGGTAATTCTGCATGACACTATAGTGCACTTCGCTGAGCATAACATTACATTCCAAAGTAGCTATTTATTTGCCAACATATCCAACCATTATGATATGTTAGGCGAATGTACCGTAATGTACCGCGAGATATCCCCCCCCTCCGCCCCCACCAAAAAAAAAGGCCCATGTTTAAACAAGCGTACCTTCGTACTCGTTAACGCTTCCGCGTACCTGTGTCAACATTTCAGGAAAGAAGTGGTACTCCAACAGGATTTTAAAGAATAGCACGCAGCTGCGTTCATGATTACGTCGATACGCTCGTTTAAACACGGGCCATTTTTTTTGGTGGGGCGGAGGGGGGGGGGGGGATATCTCGCGGTACTCTACGGTAATAGTATTAACTCAATGTACATGCCTCGGTCTGAAAGACTTTTTTATTGCTGATTTTGACAAGGATTTTGATAACAGATCAGTATCGTTATTTATTACCTAGCCAATTATATTTGCACACAAAAAAACAACACCCTAACGTCTGTTTTAAGCGTTAAAGTTAATATTTATACCCAATTTAGAAAGTGCATGTCATTTGAACAATGACCATATAGGCAAATTGCAATAAATAATGAGTTGCATCCAAATGCAGCAGACATGCTTATCGGTTATCCATATCAGTTAAAAAGCTTAGCACCAATAGCAGGCCCGTAGGCAAGGGCCACCTCCCCCAGTTTTTTTGGGTACCCCTTTTAATTATATGTACAAGGGTTGTAGTACTGACTCGCTCTGTACACGAAGCACATTGGTACAGTACCGTCCAGTGCTTACATATGTAGTAGGCCTACATACGTGAGGATTAAAAAAAAAATCATTAATTTCCTGGGATATTGGGGCTCCGCCCCAGACTCCGGTGGGGGAGCTTGCAGCGCTCCCCCATACCCCCTAGTTGTTGCAAGAGGGGGGTCCACCCCCTTTGCACCCTCCCATCCATTTAGCCCCCCCCCCCCCCCCCTCCCCTCCCCCCTTCCCCAGTTTTTCAACCTTGTCCTGCATGCCACGCGCCTGTATATAGATATACGCAATTCAGCCAGGACATCAAATATCCCTTCGCCAGGTCTAACCGACAACTTACTTCTAGCTGGTTAAAGCTAACGGTCCTTTCTCACTGCCCGGTACACTTTTGGCAAGGCCGGTACATTTTTCGCAACTAAAATTGTACCGGGCGGTACAATATTGGTTGCGAAAAGTGTACCGGGCGGTACAATTTTCGCCCGGTACAATTTTTGCGTGACAGATCCCCGTAATGCTGATAGTCATAGAAATTTTGTCTTTCAACATTTCGATTCCAAATTTCATATGGAGAATGGCATGTTGTAGGCCTACACAACGAATGTGTATTAATATTTCCTAATAAGTTATATTTGATAGTGCAATTTCAACGTGCATTTATCGATGTCTAAAACTATATTTTTCACGTCCGCTTCAATGTTTCAAAAGTATTTATAAACCAAATTTCCACAAGTAATAAATGATCTGAAAGACATTGGGGTACGTTTTGAATGCTAAATTGTGTAAAATGTATACACATGTAAATTAATAAAAACACATTGCATATAGTACACGCTTATACACAAGCACAACTAAATCTTTGTGAACTGCATGAATGTAATATAGATTCATCTTCTCCATCATCTTCAGTTTTGTTCCACTGTCCAATATGAAATGATTAACTGATTTCGTAACTCATTTACTGTTCTTTTCAAACAGTACTTTTCCATTATTATTATTTTTCATTCCAGGTGAGATGTTAATTCCACTCCTGCATGCTCTATGCATTTAGCTAATAGCCATGAAGGGTTTTTAACAACTATTTTAAAAATAAATTCCAATGGGAGATTTGAGGAAATGTTTCTTCTATTTTAATATGGCAAGTATTGGCTTTACTTGCCTCTTGAAACTTAAGTTATCTTGCTTACTTTGTTCTTCTTGAAGTCTGTATACTGTTCAGTTTTTATTCTTAGTTGATCGTTGGCTTTTCTTTGCTGCCATGTATATCTTGCTCTCTTTTTAAAAATAATATAAGTTTGTCTTGAATTTCATTAGTTTGCCCAAAAGCCAGGATAGTGTTTGAATTGTTTTGTACATTTCACTTTCCCATCAATGAAGCCTAGTGCATGGTAATCAACAAGACCAAGGGTCTGTTCAGATAGCATGTTATGTACAGGAGCAGCTTTACTTGAAAAGAGATATGGCATGTGATTGAATCATATTAAGCATTCACATTTCAGGCTGATCAAACAGTTTTTATATGCATGGTTAACGCATCTCCCCATATGGAGAAATCAACGGACACGAAAGTTGCGGTTTGTAAATTTTTGGATTTCATTCCGCGGTACGTTCCATAGAGAATGTATGGCGTTTTTACTAACTTGATTATTATTTACTTAACTAACGGACCTGCAACTTTTGCCACCCACTAATACTACTCTAAATAATGTTTTAAAATGTAGGCAATTTCAAATTTTATACCTTGTATCGTCCAAAATTCTGGGACCATTTCTGAAAATATGATATTCCATAGACTTGTACAGAAAATGGGAAAAAAACATGCTAATTAAGATATTCCATTAGTTAT
This sequence comes from Spongilla lacustris, assembly GCA_949361645.1. Taxonomy (NCBI): domain Eukaryota; kingdom Metazoa; phylum Porifera; class Demospongiae; order Spongillida; family Spongillidae; genus Spongilla; species Spongilla lacustris. The sequence continues at coordinate 1,986,279 of OX442428.1, forward strand.
AACTAATGAACAGAGGGGGGTTAGAACTTTTGCCACCCTCTGAAACAATTCTGCAACTATCCAAATAATATAATGTACGAAAAAAAGTGGATGTTGTCGTGAAGAATTTGGGGACCATTTTTAAAAATAGTAAATCAGTTTTGGTGCAATAAGGCGCCATTTTTAAAAGGCGTTTCTATGTGTTGCCATAGATATTTAGTAAAATCAAGGATATTCCATAGTTAATAAAATGAGCCCAGCCATAACTAAGGACATGCCAGCATTTTGCAAAGCTGGAGTCGAGCAGAGGGCGTGGTGGGCCAGGTGCCGCCCCGTGCCGGGGGTAACTACTAGTACATGCCATGGAATACTAAAAGCTTCGAGTCTGTGTTTTCTGCAAGACAGATCGATGTATGTTAGGCTGCTTACCTCGACCGGCTGCTCAAACAAGAGATGTAGGCCTACACGTAGCTGTAGCTGGATCTGAGCTATCCGAGTGCATCCACAGTGGCGATGAGGGTGCATGGGATAGCTAAGAAGGATGGCAGGGGAGTATGACGCGTCAACGGAAGACTGGTTGAGATAATACGTCGAGCGGCTAGAACATTTCTTCCTGGCAAATAAAGTGGAAGCCGAACAGAAAAAGGACGCTTTCCTCGCCTGTATTACATTTGGCCTGCTCCGAGCGCTCGTAGCACCCCAGAAATAATATTGAAAGACCGAACGTACGAGCAACTGGTCGCAGCCTTAACGACACACGTAGCGCCTAAACCTCTAGTCATCGCAGAACGTACGGTTCCACAAACGGGACAAAAGGAGGGATATGTGGTATGCAGCAAGTTTGCAGAACTGTGCGTTTGGTGCGACGTTATCAGAGACGCTGAGAGACAGGGTGTTCTTTGGTATGAGGGACGAGGGGGTACAGAAGAGACTCCTCACAAAGGCAGACCTCACTTTTGCCAAGGTGCTGGAGACAGCGGAAAGAGCGGAAAGGGAGACTAAAGACGCGCAGAACAGTTGCAGAGTGTCACAAAACAGGTAGTACATCAAGTGGCAGCACCACCAAGAAGGGGGAGACCGTCAGGCCTAGGGGCTTGCAACAGGTGTGGAGGAGCGCATGATACTCAATAGTGCAGGTTCAGAAACAAAGTTTGCAGGAAATGGGGGCACATTGAGAGGGCGTGTTGTGCAAAGAAAAGGGCAGAAGGAACATGTGTTGGAAAGGGTGTACCCACTAGAGACCACTCTGTGAAGGAACTAAAGGGGGATGATGAAAGTGAAGAAGAATGGGACAGACTACAATGGGGATCACTACATGGCCTAGCAGAAGACAAGAGAAATGGAGGACAATGGGTAAACCTATATGTATGTGGAGCTCATCATGAATGAACAACTGCTATGTATCAATACAATTGGTACAGGCCTGTACAATTTTATAGGCCTGTACCACTGTACAGGCCACTACCCCTCCCTGTACACGCCATTACCCTTGTACAGGCCTGCACCCCTGTACAAGCCTGTACCCTTGTACAGTCCTGTACACCCCCCCCCCCCCCCCCCCCCCAGTAAAGGCCTGTACCCCTGTCCAGGCTTGTACCCTTGTACCCCTCCCTGTACAGGCCTGAACCCCTGTACAAGCCTGTACCCCTGTGCAGGCCTGTACACCCCCCCCCCCCCCCTCGTACAGGGTTGTACCCTCTGTACCCCTCCCTGAACAGGGCCTGTACCCTTGTCCAGGCTTGTATCCCTGTACCCCTCCTTGAACATGCCTGTATCCCTGAGCAGGCCTGTACCCCTCCGTGTACAGTGGTACAGGCCTATACCCTTTCACAGGATTGTACTGCTGTACATGTATAGTTCATGTCTCTACTCAAAGCATGGCTTTATAACCTCTTCTGTATAGTTTTGGGTGGCCATCCCTCCTGAATAGGCTGAAACACCCTTGCTAACACCAGGTCCCTTAATTGTTGTTGTTCTTCCTAATTCTGCCACCTCGACCGGGAGGGTTTGTAGTTGGGAATGTCCCTCCTTCCTCCTCGTCCATTTGTGCCATCTGCATGTCGGCCACCACTGGGAGACGTGAAAGTGCATCAGCATTTGTGTGCTGAGTGGTACTCTTGTACCTGATATCAAGACAGGGCTAGCCTACCGCATATACCAATGCAACCGTGCTGCTGTCACTGCTGGTAATCCCTTTTCTGGGTTGAGAATGGACACCAAGGGATGGTGGTCTGTCACCAGTGTGAAATGGGGAGGAACTGTGATGTCCAGAAACATTCAGTGATTAGAGATATATAGGATCACGTGTGTGTATGTGATTACGTGTATGATTCAGTATAATGAATGAATGGTTGTTGATGTTGTGAGCTATCCGAGTCTCGAGTGTCTGAGAAACAAACCAGCCTAGAACGCCATTGCATGTGGTTGAATCTTTTGAAACATGTCTGATGATCACATTTACATGTACAACAGTGCTTTGTTGTGGCACCTGCAGTTAAGTTAACACAACTGCAACGCTATACTACATCCATAGTGACATCCATGCACACTATTCCTTCTGATTGTTCCTGCAGCTAGTGAGCGTAGTATGTGAAAAGTCAATTTAAGCTGACACTTGAACTCCCTGAAATAAAAATGCTAGTGATTACTAGAATACACCTGAACACACATATTGCATACTGTAGAAGAGAACAGGTTAACTTACGTCCTTTTCTTCAACCCAATATAAGTGTTTTTTTAAAACCACTTTACAACACTAGATAAACTATTCTTCCATTCTGGAAAGCATGGTATTATTATTCAGTTTTCAGTTTTTTTTTGTTTTGTTTTTTTCAAACAAACCCAGCTAGCTTACCTTTTTCCTTTCACACACGATCCTTTCAGCCAGATAGTACTTCATTTGACATGCGCTATAAGATGAGAGCCGGGGCCAGCGGCGTGAATGGGGATAAGGGAAGGAAAGGAGAGAGGAGGAGCGAGAGTGAAGGGAGGAAGGGGGAGGTAGGGAAATTGACGGGATGAGGAGGGAGGGAGATGGAAGGGGAGGTAAGGAAATTGAAGGGAGGATGAGAAGAGAAAGTATTATTTATTTATTTTTGTACAGGTTGTGGTGGCACTTTGTATATGCCAAAACATTGAGTGTCTGACTGGCTAAATACAATTGAGGGATTCATGAAAGTTTGTGTTATGATGTTCTACTTGCATAGCTGCAGTATTATTGTTCCCTTCATATGTACAGTTAAATGGCATGTTCATATGGAGAAATTGCCCATACATAGGCGGACATTTAGCACTTTTTTTTCAAATTGATTTTTAAACACATGTACTAAGTACGATAAATCGGTCTGATTGTGAATCTGTAATTTATAGATTTATATCATGAGCCATTCTTGTACAAAAATCAAGACAAAAAATTAATTTCTACCGCACTAATTTATTCGTAAAGTAGACATGTTACGTAACATTTATTAACAATTATGTCATTTATCAATAATGTTTTTAATTAATGGCCTAGCTCACGAGACGCATACAAAGCCGATGACGTATTACTAATACTAAGTAAGTAAAAGTTATTGTAGCTCCCGTAAACACAGATTGAACACGCACCGCAGATGACCGAAAGGGATGATGTTGGCTTCGTCCAAAGTGGCCGGTCCGCAATTACTAGTAGTTCACGACGGGAGACCGAGTCCCAACTCCCAACATGTCATCATATATGCTCCGCCATGCATATTTACCCATCCTTTCAATATTGGCCTGGTGCAGCGTCCGTTGTGCACGTCACGCCACCAGCACTTTTTATGCCACCTTTCTATGCGGCAATATTCATTATTGCCATGAAGCCTCATATCGTAAAAGCAGAGATAATATAAAGCGATACTTCCTATGATATATGCTATTACATTTATAGTTTCTCTTAGCCCCTTCCGTAGTCAATCATCGACTCAATGTGATATGGGAGATGTAAACGATGGGCGGACCGGCAGCGTGGGCGTTTCTCTAGAGCCGAACACATTGGCAAGCTAGAACCCGTACTTCACGTTTATTTCATGTCAAGATATCGAACTTCTTATAGGTTAATACATTTACCGTAGTGATCAGGTCGACGGGTCATGCTGCCCTTCCTCATCACTGAGTTACTAGTACGTTTACAAATTGACAATAACCACAAAGACCCTGCTGCACTTCTTCCTCATCGGATGGCTATCACAGTTACAAGCAAGTCTAGTGTCATATTATGAGCACCAAACAAAACAAAAAAAGATAAGTGCCTAAGTAGCATCATATAGATACTTGATGGTAGCACATCTCCGTGGAAACAGTTGCAAACAGACATTTAAACAAATTCGCAGCTCCTGATATTGAAACCTAGAGGAAAAAAGTGATGGTTATGCATCAGAACAAATGCCCCTACCATAAAACCAAAGCCCTCAGCATCATGCACAAAGCACACTCCATCCCCTCCCAATGCAAAGCTCAACCAAGGCATCAGGACAAGTGCTTGCCCAACAGGCCCCTGTCATTCATTACCCCCCCCCCCCCCACACACACACACACATTCTGCACACAGTGTGTGGTTTGTATGACTTATACATGTAACTTCTCTGTATGGTTTCTACTAGAAAGGAGTACAGTGTAGGTGATACGGAGGTGAAGAGGAAAGACACATGAACACTTAACCTTCAGTACTCACGATAAGTCTAAGTAGATACCATGCAGCCCTGGATCAAGCATAGCCTTGGGGGTGGGGGGGCCAGCTTCCCCCCCCTCCCCCATGGCATATGAAATGCCACCCCTCTGGCAGCAATTGCCCCCCCCCCCCCCCCCCCCCCCCCAGCCACACACGCTTCCGTTGATGATTACATATACCTGCGAGTAGATTACATGTTGTGTCATAGGTAAAAAAAAGTCCGAATACTTGCTGACAAATGTCAACAAAGCGGTGGAGCACAACAGGGCATGTACAAATGTACCCCTTCGACTGCATCCCCTCCTCCCCCCCCCCAGTTTTCGTGCGCCCTCTGGTAAAACCAAATTCATGTAGGTCCACGGTAGTCCTACATGCATAAATACATGCCAGTAGTTAGATAGATGTACACATGTACATGTAGGTCTTGTAGATATGGTAGTCTTAGGTAGGGACATATAAGTCCAGGTACATGTACAGGGTATGTTTATTTTATGTCTAACATCAGATAAGGTTGTGGGTTCCTTTCAAGTTTAATTATTTCACAGCACAGAAGGGCAGATGTTACATGTAGTTTGAAGGGAATACATGTACATGTAGACAAAAGACACAAGTAATTTTCAGTACTCAGGTAGGTACATGTAGGTCTATGTAGGTCCATGTAGGGTTCATGCAGGGTAGGTCTATGTAGGTCCATGTAAGGGTTCATGCAGGGTAGGCCTATGTAGGTCCATGTAAGGGTTCATGCTGGGTAGGCCTATGTAGGTCAATGTAGGGGTTCATGCAGGGTAGGTCTACATGTAGCTTCAGGGCAGGCAAGGTAGCAGCAGCACTACATGGGCCTCTAACATCAGATAAGGTTGTGGGTTCCCCTTTCAAGTTTATTATATTCACAGCACAAACCATGGGCAGATCTTAGGATTAAGAGTAGGTACATGTATGACAAAACCTTCAGTATTCTGGTACATGTACATGTAGGAGCATGTATGGGCTGGTTTTTTTTAAGTATGATGTATAGGCTGGTGTATGGTGTATAAGCTAGTGTATGGTGTACAGGCTGGGGTATGGTGTACAGGCTGGTGTATGGTGTATAGGCTGGTGTATGGTGTATAGGCGAGTGTATGGTGTACAGGCTGGGGTATGGTGTATAGGATGGTGTATGGTGTATAGGCTGGTTTATGGTGTACAGGCTGGTGTATGGTGTACAGGCTGGTGTATGGTGTACAGGCTGGTGTATGGTGTACAGGCTGGTGTATGGTGTACAGGCTGGTGTATGGTGTACAGGCTGGGGTATGGTGTACAGGCTGGGGTATGGTGTATAGGCTGGGGTATGGTGTATAGGCTGGTGTATGGTGTATAGGCTGGTGTATGGTGTATAGGCTGGTGTATGGTGTACAGGCTGGGGTATGGTGTATAGGATGGTGTATGGTGTATAAGCTGGTGTATGGTGTATGGTGTACAGGCTGGGGTAGGCTGGTGTATGGTGTACAGGCTGGGGTATGGTGTATAGGATGGTGTATGGTGTATAGGATGGTGTATGGTGTACAGGCTGGTGTATGGTGTATAGGCTAGTGTATGGTATATAGGCTGGTGTATGGTGTACAGGCCGGTGTATGGTGTATAGGCTGGTGTATGGTGTATAGGATGGTGTATGGTGTATAGGCTGGTGTATGGTGTACAGGCTGGTGTATGGTTTATAGGTGTATAGGCTGGTGTATGGTGTACAGGCTGGTGTATGGTGTATAGGTGTATAGGCTGGTGTATGGGGTCTAGGCTGGTGTATGGTGTACAGGCTGGTGTATGGTGTACAGGCTAGTGTATGGTGTATAGGCTGGTGTATAGTGTATAGGCTGGTGTATGGTGTATAGGCTGGTGCATGGGGTCTAGGCTGGTGTATGGTGTACAGGCTGGTGTATGGTGTATAGGCTGGTGTATGGTGTACAGGCTGGTGTATGGTGTACAGGCTGGTGTATGGTGTACAGGCTAGTGTATGGTGTATAGGCTGGTGTATAGTGTATAGGCTGGTGTATGGTGTATAGGCTGGTGCATGGGGTCTAGGCTGGTGTATGGTGTACAGGCTGGTGTATGGTGTACAGGCTGGTGTATGGTGTACAGGCTGGTGTATGGTGTATAGGCTGGTGTATGGGGTCTAGGCTAGTGTATGGTGTATAGGCTGGTGTATGGTGTACAGGCTGGGGTATGGTGTATAGGATGGTGTATGGTGTATAGGATGGTGTATGGTGTACAGGCTAGTGTATGGTGTACAGGCTGGTGTATGGTGTACAGGCTGGTGTATGGGGTCTAGGCTAGTGTATGGTATATAGGCTGGTGTATGGTGTACAGGCCGGTGTATGGTGTACAGGCTGGTGTATGGTGTACAGGCTGGTGTATGGGGTCTAGGCTGGTGTATGGTGTACAGGCTTGTGTATGGTGTACAGGCTGGTGTATGGTGTACAGGCTAGTGTATGGTGTACAGGCTGGTGTATGGTGTACAGGCTGGTGTATGGGGTCTAGGCTGGTGTATGGTGTACAGGCTAGTGTATGGTGTACAGGCTAGTGTATGGTGTACAGGCTGGTGTATTGTGTACAGGCTGGTGTATGGTGTATAGGCTGGTGTATGGTGTACAGGCTGGTGTATGGTGTACAGGCTGGTGTATGGGTTCTAGGCTGGTGTATGGGGTCTAGGCTGGTGTATGGTGTACAGGCTGGTGTATGGTGTACAGGCTGGTGTATGGTGTTCAGGCTGGTGTACAGGCTGATGTATGGTGTATATAGGTATAGGTGTATGGTGTACTGGCTTAGTGTATGGTGTACAGGCTGGTGTATAGGGTCTAGGCTGGTGTATGGTGTACAGGCTGGTGTATGGTGTACAGGCTGGTGTATGGTGTACAGGCTAGTGTATGGTGTACAGGCTGGTGTATGGGGTCTAGGCTGGTGTATGGTGTATAGGCCGGTGTATGGGCAAACACATCATGCAAACACCAGCACATACCTACACAACACACCAGCACACACCAGACACACCAACCTTCAAAGTCGCAGTAGCCTGCCTCCTTGTAGTCTTTGCAGATGTCAGGTTGGTACTCCCAAAGAACAGTACAGGGGACCTTTCCTAGGGGAGGGAAAAATGGCCCCTACATGTAGAATGCTGTCTGCACATTATCCCGCAATGGATCCCCTACGAAAAAATCTTGGCATGACATGTTCCAAATTCATGCGTGATATGTTTTTGCAAGTGTTCCAGTTTTTCTAGAGCACTGTTGAACATGCTTGCATGTACATGTATGTCATTAAATTGCAGGCATATCACTCTTCTAACTTGCACAGGATGAATAGTTTCTAAAAAGCGATTCCCCGATGAGGCATACCCGCTAATATGCTAAGGGGTGTGCCACTTTATAACTGCTCGGGGGAACGCGTTTTAGAAACTCTTCAACCTGTGCAAGTTAGAAGGGTGATATGCCTGCAATTGAATGACATAAGCATGTTCAACAGTGCTCTAGAAAAACTGGAACACATGCGACAACATATCACACATGAATTTGGAACATGTATGCCAAGATTTTTTTGTAGGGGAAGGTGTGCCCATTATGGTGTGCTCCTTTTAAAGTGTTCCCATTGAGGTGTGCTCCTTTTAAAGTGTGCCCATTAAGGTGTGCTCCTTTTAAAGTGTGCCCATTAAGGTATGCTCCTTTTAAAGTGTGCCCATTAAGGTGTGCTCCTTTTAAAGTGTGTGACATTTTCTGTACAGTTTATGTTCATGCATCGTGTGCTTGCTACCATACATTGCAGACACACACACACACAAATACACACACACACACACGCACAACACTCATGGAATCGTACAATTGTATGCCACAATATTTGGCCTCATCACATCTGCTACCACCTCCCTTGACCACACCCACCTGCTGGCTGCACTCCCTTGTGAGGTCTCCTCCTCTTGCGGCCTCGAAGTACTCGGTGTAGTTGTGTCCTCTGTATATGTTGTCCTCCATACTATATATGGAAAACAAACAATATTAATTAATCATCATACAACAGACTGAGTTTTGCAGCATAGTAGGAGGACATGAGTCACCATGGCAACTAGACATATACAAATAAAAATTTGTTCTGGAGAATAATGCTGATATTGCTGTCTTTACAGGGTTAAAACTCGTGTCACTAAAGGGCTAATATCACTGTATCTGACTGGCCTATAAAGGGTTACTGCAAGTGGTGACCAGTGCCCAGACCTGGTTCAAATTCTGTGCCTTCTCCATGACACCCCACTGGTCCCTGTTCTGTTCTGTCTCCATCTCCAACGTGAGGGTGGCCTCCATGTCATGCCTCCCTCACAGACTTAGTATGTTGGGTCACCTTGCTGAGTTTGTCCTTATCTTTGTCACTGAACACTCTGAGCCTCCTCTGATGAAGGGAAGTGGAAGGAGTGGATCATGGAAGGAGGGAAGAGGCGAGGGAGGGAGGGAGGGAGGGAGGGAGGGAGGGAGGGAGGGAGGGAGGGAGGGAGGGAGGGAGGGAGGGAGGGAGGGAGGGAGGGAGGGAGGGAGGGAGGGAGGGAGGGAGGGAGGGAGGGAGGGAGGGAGGGAGGGAGGGAGGGAGGGAGGGAGGGAGGGAGGGAGGGAGGGAGGGAGGGAGGGAGGGAGGGAGGGAGGGAGGGAGGGAGGGAGGGAGGGAGGGAGGGAGGGAGGGAGGGAGGGAGGGAGGGAGGGAGGGAGGGAGGGAGGGAGGGAGGGAGGGAGGGAGGGAGGGAGGGAGGGAGGGAGGGAGGGAGGGAGGGAGGGAGGGAGGGAGGGAGGGAGGAGGGAGGGAGGAGTGGGTAAATAGAGCTTGCCATTGGTGAGCATTGATAGCTGGAGTTGAGTTATGTACTGTGGAAAACAATGCAGAATGTCATCAAAACTAGCCAATTACATTATGTGCATATGCATGCATTGCACAAGTACAAGAACTGATTCTTAGCATATATATACATGTACATACTGACTTACATGTACAGAGAGAGGGGAAGAGAGGATTCATAGCCACTCACACAACAACACACGCACACACAGTCATGCATACATACTCACACACATGCTCACACACACAATCACACACACATATGCTCACACACACAATCACACACACATATGCTCACACACACGCTGTCAGCTGTGGGGTATCTGCCATAGGATTCATTTCTTAGGTGGTTGCTATATGGGGTACTTGCCATAGGGCCCATAGCTTCTTGCCATGGAGTACTTCATAGCTGTGTGCAATAGGGATCACTCCAACTCCATACACTGTAGCTGTTAGGTGTCTGCCATAGATTTGAGTTCATAGCTGTTAACTGTGTGATTCTTCATGCATCGCTTATTGCCATAGAGTTCACTCCATACATGGGCCAGGGGTATTCCGTCGCTGCCTGCCGTAGAGTCCAGAGTATAGTACCAGCTTTATAGTTGCCTGTCTGCAATAGGGTCCGTGCACTCCCGTACCTCCGTAGCAGTTAGCTGAGGCCTGTGGGGTAGTAGGCTTCAGTTCTGCCATAGAATCCAGTCCACAGGCAGACTTCCAGGTCTTTAACCTGCATCTCATATCCTCGTGGGATTGATCTTCGATATTGTCGTCTTCGTACCGTTCGAAATCGTCCGCGGAAGTACCGAACCAAAAGCGAAGAGCAGGCCTACAGCAGATTATCTCTGCCTACAGTAAATAGCGGTTAATAAGTTATTTTGCTCGTTAAGTTGTTGTGTACATTATAGTGGTGGGTGGGGTCGTGGTTATAGACATCAATTTGCAATATTATTATTAACTACTTGTACTTGTACTTACAGAACAGCTCGGTCTGGGCACGGCTAACTGACGAAAGAGTAGCACGTGATATTATGCGTTTTGGATTTGGGGTGTATCTCACTAACCATTCAAGGGAAGCGCGATTTGAAGGCCCTAAGCTCTGAAAAAATGATGAAAAATAAGTGCATTGATTACTCTCATATAATCCGGTGGCACCGAAGGAAAATATCATTTGGTTGGGAAAATATTGATGACTGAATAAGTAAATGAGATGAAATGAATGGACATAGGAAACCTTGCATAATTAATGTGGAAGTGCGGATATAGGTACCTACGGTGCGTTAAAGTACTCAAAATATGCTAAATAGTCCCCACATAGCAAATCCAAGAGCACCTAGTCAATATAATTTTTATTTCTGCAGTTAGCTGCAGTTTTCTGAATGCGTCCATACATTTTCTATAGACATTGAATTACGCAATGACCGAATACCGCGTAATCCTTTTGACCGCCAATTTCTCGATATGTTGAAAACCAGCTGGATTAATTGACAGAACAGCAAGTGACATGCCACGTGTACACCAGGGGGTAGGTGCGGTAAATCCCTGATGTTATAGGAAGTACATGCATGTAATGGTATGCTTCTTGTACATGTAAATATAACATCTGTAGCAAATGCATGACTGGAAACCGTAAGTGATACTGGCAGATGTTGCCTATTCCTGCCTCCTCCTCCCCCACGTTCAGCTGATGTGTGTGTGTGTGTGTGTGTGTGTGTGTGTGTGTGTGTGTGTGTGTGTGTGTGTGTGTGTGTGTGTGTGTGTGTGTGTGTGTGTGTGTGTGTGTACATAAACACCTGCTGATCCTATCTTATTTGGAAATTTGTACAAAGTAACAAAAGCCCAATGTCATGAATTTTGTTGTGTGGCCAGACTGCTGATAAAAGGTCTAGGTCTGTACATACAGTGAATAATCTCATGCACAATGCCATGCATCTTTGTGCAAATACAACCCTGTATGTACATTTTTGGTGAGCCCCAGGGTTACTCTATTGCCTGTCTACTTGTTGCCAGCTAGGCTTGGAGTACTACAGTTGAGAGCCTTACTGTTGACAGTAATGAGAGCAAGGTACTTCATGTATGTAATGCCGCGCATACTAAGAATGAAAAACGTTAGAGAAGGCCAACAGTATAGGGAGAAGGCCACCTATAGGGAGAAGGTCAACTGTATAGGGAGAAGGCCAATTATAGGGAGAAGGCCAACAGTACAGGGAGAAGGCCACTGTATAAAGAGAAGGCCAACTGTACATGTATAGGGAGAAGGCCAACAGTATAGGGAGAAGGCCAACTGTATAGGGAAAAGACCAACTGTATAGGTAGTAGGCCAACAGTATATAATAGTTGTGTCCTGTTATTAGTACATACATGTACACGTACATAAGTTGTCAAGGGAGGTGTGTCCATACATGTATGTATGAAGTGGGCCCATAAGGTTATTGTATTTGTGATAACTAATGCAAACAGTAAATGGGCATGGGCCAACTTACATGTATGAAGCTTTAGCATAGCTCCAGAACCATTATCCCTTGTTAGGCCAGTAGGGCCCAAAACCAGCTTAGGGCTGGCTTGTGGTTTCCTTGTCCACACAATGGATGTGGTTGCTGTGCAAAACTTAGGTAACCACTAAAATCACTACCTATCTTTGAAGTACCACTACATGTACATGTAGTGACCTACAATACATTTGCCAAAAGTTGCATGAAGGGCATAAGATGACTTGGCTACATACATGTATAGAAGGGTTAAGGTGACCACACGTAGGTAACATGTTGCGTGCAACTCAAATGAATATAGCACATGGTCACCTTTTAAGGCACAGCCTCAGATGTAAATGTAGTAAATTTACCTGAACTTTTGTGTAGGTAGTCAGGGTTAGGGTTTATACTGTATCTGGTAGCCACCAGATGAGAGCATGGTGGTACCATTTTTGAAATAGTCCTGGGTACATACATGTATACTAGGCACAGGATTATGTAACAGTAGATGGTGTCTATAAGGATAGACAATAGTACATGTAACAAAGAGTACATGTACAAGTTAATGTACCTCTCCAGGCCCTTAAACAGAAGTACTTTAACATGCATGTTCAAAGACCTCTGATGGAACCGTCACCCAAGTGATGCATTGTATGTGTACAAAGAACACCTCCCCCCTTCTGGGGGATTTGGAGAGGTGATCCAATGACACTACCAACACCCCTCCAGGGAAGAGAGGACGTGTTCTCAGCACCAATGCATACAAACAAAAATTAGCATGTCCAAAAATACCATGCGTACTCTAGTGCATGTAACCACCATCACAATAGCCCCCAAACAGCCATTCACACACCTGTTATCTGTCATCACTGTGTTCAAAGGACTGGGGAAGTAGCCAGACCAGTAAATACTTTGGTTTGTAGTACTGCAGTTAGTAGGTCTTCATTGACCCTCTGCTCCTCCAGTAGTATGGTAGCTCTCTCCTGGTAGATTGTTGTGTCTTGTTGTGGTTGTACAGCAATCTGTGTGTGTGTGTGTGTGTGTGTGTGTGTGTGTGTGTGTGTGTGTGTGTGTGTGTGTGTGTGTGTGTGTGTGTGTGTGTGTGTGTGTGTGTGTGTGTGTGTGTGTGTGTGTGTGTCTCTCCAAATTATTATTATTTATATCTGATGTATGTGGATGTAAGTACCAGGTACATGTGTGGACATCATTGGTGTGTGTGCCCATGTTTGAAGCACACTCTACACAGCTCTACATCAGCGTGTGTAGTGTGCACATGATGGAGACACTTGTGAATATGTGCATCACCACCAGTAGAGCTACTACATTGAGTGTCCACACTGTACACCGAGCATGCGTGACTTGCAGGAAGTGTCCATGCACTAGGTGTGGTGTGTGTGTCCCACAGGTCAGCCAGCTATACACATAGTAAACAAAGGGACAGAGATGCTACACAAATGGACAATGCTCAGTGGTTCATATAGGGAGAAAGCCAACAGTATAGGGAGAAGGCCAACTGTATAGGAAATAGTATAGGGAGAAGGCCAACAGTATAGGGATAAAGCCGACAGTACACATGTAGGTAGAAAGTCAACAGTATAGGGAGACGGCCAACAGTATAGGGAGAAGGCCAACTGTATAGGGATAAGGTCAACCATATAGGGAGAAGGGTCAACAGTATAGGGAGAAGACCAACAGTATAGGGAGAAAGCCAACAGTATAGGGAGAAAGCCAAAGCATAGGGAGCAGGCCAATGTATAGGGAGAAGGCCAACAGTATAGGGAGAAGGCCAACCAGTATAGGGAGAAGGCCAATGTATAGGGAGAAGGCTAACAGTATAGGGAGAAGGCCAACCAGTATAGGGCAGGCCCGTAGGCTGGGGGGGGTCGGTGGGTTCGGTCGACCCCCCCCGCTCGTCAGAACTAGTTCCGCTTGCCATCAAAATAATTTATTCATAACTTCTATACATGTACATGTATAGCTATAGCCCGCGAGAACGAGATAACAATACATGCAGGCTTAGCAACCGCGGGACATCCATTCTAAAATGGGGCGCCCACGTCCCACCCACAACAAACAGCAGCGGCGGAACAGGGGGAGGGTCCGTGAATTAAATTACGGGTTCCGTGCAACTATGGGTAAAAGTTCCGCATACGATCAAGAATTGCACCCATGCATACTGTTAGTTGGGCGTAGCCCGACCTTCGCGTATTGGCGGATACGCGAAGGTCGGGCTACGCCCAACTAGCATATACTGTTACATGTAGTCATTTGAGTTGCATACGACAAATCGCCCGGAAGTTGCCCCGTGTATGCCAGCCTTTAGACTCGCAACTCGCAAGGCAGACCTATATGTACTTCATTATTGAACGGGAACACAAACTGGGCTATATCCATGTTTCTATGCAATTATGCTATGTTTTGTGGATGAAAAATTGCAAAAGTTGCAAAGCGGCTGGGGCTTCGCCCCAGACCCCGATGGGGGAGCTTACAGCGCTCCCCATACCCCCTAGCTGGGCGAGAGGGGGCTACGCCCCCTCCTGCTCCCACCCGCGCTCTTAATCAGTTCCACCTTATTGCTTTCTCGAACCCCCCCGTCTCCCGATCAGCCTACGGGCCTGTAGGGAGAAGGCCAATGTATAGGGAGAAGGCTAACAGTATAGGGAGAAGGCCAATGTATAGGGAGAAGGCTAACAGTATAGGGAGAAGGCCAACAGTATAGGGAGAAGGCCAACAGTATAGGGAGAAGGCCAACCAGTATAGGGAGAAGGCCAATGTATAGGGAGAAGGCTAACAGTATAGGGAGATCAAGAAGGCCAACAGTATAGGGAGAAGGCCAACAGTATAGGGAGAAGGCCAACAGTATAGGGAGAAGGCCAACAGTATAGGGAGAAGGCCAACAGTATAGGGAGAAGGCCAACAGTATAGGGAGAAGGCCAACAGTATAGGGAGAAGGCCACCAGTCTAACACTACAGGAAGAAGACCAACAGTATATGGAGACGGGCAATTAACGGTCCGGGAGAAGGCCAACAGTACAGGGAGAATTCCATCAGCACTAGTATAGGAAGAAGGCCGTATCTCCTCCCCCTTCACTGCATCGCATGTTCTGCACATACTAAACTCACACAGTATACTCACCAAAACACCTGAATCTCAGAAGTTGAAATCATGCAGGGCAATCCGTTTATTGCCTCTGCATGCATCATTGTGCCTCCACATCTCCAAAGCTACGATTGTATATTATCGTTAATAATTCATCTGCAATTAACAGTTAACAAGTTGCAACGTACGCAATAACTGTAACTTAATCCAAGATGACGCAAGGTATTACGTTTGGCATATTGTTTATGAATAAATTATGCGCGATAGAAATTAAATTTTTGTCTTGATTTTACTACGAATGGTTCATGGTATAATGATATAAAACACAGATTCACAATCAGACCGATTTATAGTAAATTATAAACGTGTTTAAAATTCAATTTGAAAATAAAAGCATGATGACCGCCTATGTATGGGCCATTTCTCCATATGCGCAATCCTATAACTTGTTGCGCATAGTCCAAAAATTCTGAAAGTTGCATATAATAACGCTCATAGACCAACACAACGATGCATAGTTCCCTAGTATATACCCTCAAAATAGGGCGTGTTCATGTGACTCTAAGGTTGATTGGATTACACAATTCTCCAAAGAAGTGAATAAATCCAATTACTATTTCTCCTAACAGAGTATTGATTCCATTGTATGAAAACCAAATTCCGTTTTAATGTGATAAGCGATGACATGGCTGTGACACATTCAACGGCGAGCTAAAAACGAGCCATTGCGCATAGCCAGATCGTCCTAAAAGTTTCATGGTAGATAGGAATTGCTTGCCTGCAACGTTTTTTGACATTTTTGAGGAGGTCCCGTCATTGGAAGAGTAAAATAAATAATGTTGACTTTATACTCTATTTAGAAAGCAGTGCATCCTTAACTTGGACATTGCGTACGATTTTATATACAATACTGCGTGAAAGAGCGCTCAAAGTTCCATCATCCAGGCAAATTTGAAGTTTTATCGTCTTTAAACTATCGAGAACTAGATTTTCTAAAATACGTACCTCTCTCAACCTTCGTAAAAACCAGTCACAATTTTTATGGCAGATATTTGGATATGCGGAAGTACGTTACGTGAAATTATTTGAAAGTACCTACTTTGTTATCCTATAGGTAGGACATTGCGCCCTAGTGTGGAGTGTCTGGGAGGGGACATTTTACCCTAGGGGGGGGACAGTTTGCCCTAGTGCAGAATGTCCGGGGGGGACATTGTGCACTAGTGCAGAATGTCCGGGGGGACATTGTGCACGGGGGGACAATCCGCCCTCCCACAACGGTACCTCGATGGCAGAAATCCTGGTATGTCCAAACCTCTACTTAGCGACGGAACAAGAGGTCCACAAACTGATAAGTATTTGCAGTTCAAGATCTCTCCCGTCGGCAATTCGTTGTACTCGATCCTCAGTGTGTCGAGCGGGCAGTTTCTTGACGGTGTGGGAGGGCGGATTGTCCCCCCGTGCAGAATGTCCCCCCGGACATTCTGCACTAGGGCAAACTGTCCCCCACTAGGGTAAAATGTCCCCCCGGACACTCCACACTAGGGCGCAATGTCCTACCTATAGGATAACAACGGCAGTTATAAACGTCCAACAGGCTGGTTTTTAACAAAGACCCGTCCTTATATAGCGTAAAAATCATCCTGCCCAGATTGTGCGTCCAGGATGGGAATACATGTGGTTCTACCCTAGTTCTGTCGAATGTTGAAGCAATAATTCAATTCATATATACGTCAACATTCGACAAAAACCCTCCAAGTAAGGTTTTTACACTATTCCCACCCTGGACGCAGGATGCATGGTTTTTACGCTATTTAGGATGGGTTTTAGTCTGGGTACCCGACTGATCGGTTGTACTATCACGCAACAGATGAGCTGACGATTGTGGAGCAGTGTTTATGTGACATTACTTTTCAGGCTATGATCCTATATTGAATATATTTTAAGAAATTTCAGCCATGAAGTATATCAATCACCATTCCTTAAGGAATTTTAATAATGAATGTGTTCGTGTAAATATGTGTGTGAATATTGCAATTGGTATCGATGAGTGCTTTGACGACACGGAAAGGATAAGAGCTGTGTATTCGTTAAGGAATTTAATACTAAAATTCTAAATGTTTGTGTATGCATGTGTGTCAGTATTGGTTACAATGAGCATTTCAAGCGGCGGAACGACATGCAACTTTGGCGACGGTTAGGAGCTAGCTACTGAGTAATGGCGTCAACGCGATCCCGTGTACTGCCGTAAAAGTATCCCAGCCTTGTCATAGATGAAATAAAATGTTATGAGGGGGGACATTTGAGGGTGTCCCATCAAGAGCTGCCTGCGAGCTGCAGACTGCCAAACATACTTGTTGAGATGTCTCAAACATGATTGGTCTTCTCCTTTGTATTGTTACAATGCATTTTGTCTTATTAAATCAGCGCTGTTATATTTATTAGTCACTCACCAGCTGATAGTGGTGATTCCTAAAGGCAAGCGAACTGACTACCTTGCACCAGAAGAATTATATCCCACCAGGTTGAATTGCAGTCCATAGCTAATGATTTCATGGGACCTTGGATCCATTTAAGTAGCTGTAGAAGTCAAGGACGTGGACATAAAGAAGGATGTTTACATTTTATTATGTATTAATAAATTTATAAATCAATAAATTTGAACCCGTAGTCAAAAGAATACACAATGTACGAGGTACGAGTGTACCGGGGTAATGCTTCAGGCTTGGCAAGTTTCTGATGTTAGCGTTAAAAGTAGTGTATACGTAAAGGGTTTCGTGCGATGATAAGTACATTTGTGTGTTTAGTTTAATTTGGGGGGGGGGGGGGGGGGGGGGGGGGGGGGGAAATCATGTTCTTATTGATGCTCACCTCGCATGGCGGACGCAGAAGGGGACAAAAAGCTACCAAAGCATAACTGACGATAATATGTGATGGCGATACACAGGTACGTTTTGTCCACGTCTTGTCTCAGGGTTGTATCGATCGCAGACTGTACATGTAGTCCAGGCTATTACGATCGAGTGCACTGTGAAGGCGTTGAGTTAGGAAACGTGCCAAAGGTTAGTAAGGCCAAGTGTTCATTAGGTGTTGGTTTGTCACCGCATACATGCCCAGGACGACGAACGTCAATAGGTTTGTTCGCAACGTAAGTATTGTACTATGATTCTGTATGTACGATGCGTTTCTTTATGAAGGGTTTCAGACCTATAGCATCAGGTTTGTATGGATTTAATGGTGTCCTTGACATGCCCATTAGCTGTAGGTGTTTTACGGTGCACCTGTTGAAAGAAGCAGGTAAATCATGCTGTGTGCACGTTGTGCTCTTTACAGTGAAGTGAGACCTGTTCCTTGCTGTGTAAAGAAGGTGAGTGTATTTAAAAGTATGAATTCTACTGTTGCATAGAGGCCATAGCTTGCTACTATGCCCACTGTTTCTTGTGGTGGAAGGAGGTGAGTGTGTTGTAAATACTGTTCCAGAGATCTTCTAGCTTGCTTCTACGCCCAGTGACCCCACTGTTTCTTGTGGTGGAAGGTAGGTGAGTGTGTTGTAAGCACTGTTCCAGAGATCTTCTAGCTTGCTACCACTCCGTCAGGTGAGGCAGCACTTGTCTGTTGTAGTTCTTAACAATTTGTTTCTTCATTTAGAAGGTGCTGATGGAATCTGTGGTGAAGAAGATGGAACGCTAACTACATGTGCACTTTGTACATTTGTAATGTACATGTTGTAAACAAAAAAAACTTTTATTTGAAACATATGAATTTTAATGAAGGAATATTATGGAAAGGTCAACCGGCACCACCAAATACGGCCATCAAACGCATGTGCCACTGTTGGCATCAGCGCTGCGTCATGATGATAAGACAGCAAAAAAAACATAATGATCGTTACTTAGTGCATCATCGCATATGGAGAAATGGCCCATACATAGGCGGTCATCTTGCTTTTTTTTTCAAATTGAATTTTAAACACGTGTATAATTTACGATAAATCGGACTAATTGTGAATCTGTGCTTTATAAGATTATACCATGAACCATTCGTAAACTAAAATCAAGACAAGAAATTAATTTCTACCGCGCATTATTATTCATAAACGAAATAGTCAATGCGTAATCCCTTGCGTC
Organism: Spongilla lacustris; assembly: GCA_949361645.1. Taxonomy (NCBI): domain Eukaryota; kingdom Metazoa; phylum Porifera; class Demospongiae; order Spongillida; family Spongillidae; genus Spongilla; species Spongilla lacustris. The sequence goes on from OX442428.1 coordinate 2,005,485, forward strand.
ATCTTGGACAATTATTAAAATCATGTCGGGTAACTATTGGATAACTCACAATTAATTAGAGATTTTTAATTGTAACGATACACAAACTTATCAGCTAAGATGTGGAGCGCATCAATTAGGCATGAAGGGCGGCCCTTCATGATTTCATCTTCCGAGACGCAGGTGTTTTGGTGAGTATACTATATGAATTTAGTAGGGTACTAGTAGCGTAGGGTATGTTCGGCAGTGGATGTGCAGAACAGGCATATCTTCGATGCAGTGAAGGAGGAGATATCGCCTTCTCCCTGTACTGTTGGCCATCTCTTATACTGGTGGCCTGCATCCTATACTACTGGCTTTCTGCCTATGCGGTTGGCCTTCTCCCTATTCTGTACTGTTGGCCTTCTCCCTATTCTGTACTGTTGGCCTTGTCCCTATACTGTTGGCCTTCTTCCTATACTATTGGCCTTCTCCCTATACTGTTGGCCTTCTCCCTATACTGTTGGCCTTCTCCCTATACTGTTGGCCTTCTCCCTATACTGTTGGCCTTCTCCCTATACTGTTGGCCTTCTCCCTATACTGTTGGCCTTCTCCCTATACTGTTGGCCTTCTCCCTATACTGTTGGCCTTCTCCCTATACTGTTGGCCTTCTCCCTATACTGTTGGCCTTCTCCCTATACTGTTGGCCTTCTCCCTATACTGTTGGCCTTCTCCCTATACTGTTGGCCTTCTCCCTATACTGTTGGCCTTCTCCCTATACCGTTGGCCTTCTCCCTATACTGTTGACCTTCTCCCTATACTGTTGGCCTTCTCCCGGTACTGTACAACGCTTATATACATGTACATGTATCTCATGTACACTGTACATGTATAGCATGTGACTCATGTACATGTATGTTACATTGTATGCACATGTACATGTATTGAATTGTGCATGTACTGCATACATGTACATATGTGCATATGTGTACTGGACATTTACTTTACATGTACATGTTTTTTGTACACACTGTTCTTTTGTCTTCCAGTGTATATAACACATGTAGTATGTGTTGTGCAGTGACTATTCATGTACTTGTTGCAGTCTTCACAGCTGGAGAGGAGTCATCATCCAGGTGTGCCATCCTTGAATCCCAGCTGAAGGAATCATCATCCTAATGTCAGCTCCTGCAGTCCCAGCTGACCGATTTGGTATGAATTACATGTAGCACGTTTAATGGCCACTGTTTTGTCATTGCAGAGCTCTACATTGAGGTGCATGTATTTATAATGTACAATATACATGTACATGTACTACGCACAGGTACACATGCGACATGTATATATGTAATTTAACTGCCTAAATTTTATATGTGTTCTAGATACTATCAATATTTCTTTCTGTCACCTTCAATTTGATTGGCAGATAGCTGTGCTATAGAGTGGACAGGGAACCCCGCAGCAGATGGACACTGCAGTGGAGTGAACGTATGGCAGATACATGTGCATGTAGGTTGGATTTCTAGGAGCTACATGTACTTGCGAGGGAGGTGTGTGTGTGTGTGTGTGTGTGTGTGTGTGTGTGTGTGTGTGTGTGTGTGTGTGTGTGTAGCTTTGCATGTGGGTTTCTAAGGATTAAGAGGGTTGGCATTTGATGCTGTGGTTTTAGTTCTGTTTGTATGTGCTTAAAGGTTAGGTTTGCAGCTACATGTACATTATAATGGACTACTTGTACTTGTGAGGGAGAGGCTTGTACCATCTGGTGTGTTTGTGTGAGTTTGTGTTTGTGTGAGCGCCTACTGCCATATCCCTTCTACTGTTATGTTGGCCTTGGTTCCTGACCTCTACATGTACCACAAAACCCACAAGTGCAGTCCAATGTGTACACAACCATTGTCTTGGATAAAATGAATACAATCAAATCATCTTGTGAGCTGTGTACACTTTGATTGGCTGATAGCAATGCAGTAAACCACGTTTGAGTGGACAGTAGACACTGCAGTGGAGTTGAACCTATGGCAGATACATGTTCATGTACATGTACATGTACATGTAGGTTGTACTTCTAAGGACTACTACTACTTGTGAGGGAGGGGCTTGTACCGTCTGATGTGTTTGTGTGTGTATGTTTGTGTGAGTGTGTGTGTGCATGTGCGTGCCTAAGGGTTAGTCATGCAGCTACATGTACATGTATGTTGGATTCTACTTATGAGGGAGGGGCTGTACCATCATGTGTGCGTGACTGTGTGTGTATGTGTATGTGTGTGTGTAGCAGTGGCAATGACTGTGGTTATCTTATCTCACAGCAATGGGTAGAGCAAACTCTTAGTCATGCATGTAATGAGCTGTACATGTACTGTAGGCACAAGCAGTGATACATATATAATGGGAAAGCTTCCATACACTCTTTGACTTGTTGAAATATGGGTTGAAGGAGCTTACAGCTGCTCCTCTATACCCCAGCAGGCCCAGGAGTGAGGCATACATGCAGGTCAATTGTACCCCCACAAACTGGAAATCCTGGATCCATCACTGAAATTGAATGTACTCTTGCCAGGATCAGCTGAACAGGATGCCATTAACATGAAGGAGTTACCCCTCAAACACTTCAAATTCTGAGGCCACACCCCTAGTTCTTCCTAACTGCTGCAAAATGACTGTATGTGTACACTGTTAGAAATGACAACCTTATGCATTATCGCACATTGCACATTAGCTCATTTTTTTTCTGTCCTTACACCCACAATGTACATGTAATATGTGCTTCTTTACTCATTGTTACACACACTGTATACACAATGTATGTGATTACAGATGACATGTATAATGTGACCATGATACATTGAAGGGGTTCATCCTAGCTGTTGCCTGTAACTATCAAGGATGCAATTTCATCTTCTTTGTTCGATCTGGTTTGGTTTTGTATTGATATTTGTGTCTCTTCCATTCTGATCCATTGCCTTGTCATTCTTTTGTAAGAAATATGTCTCTGGCAGGATCCCAATTATTTTTGCTGAAGTAAGCTTATATCCATTTTGCATCATCATTTAGCTTCTCAACAGCTATATACATGTACAGTAGTGAATAAGTTGTACGCTTTCGGCCAATTGAACCAGCGAGGGGGGGGGGAGTGCTGTCCACTTTCGGCCGATTCAATAAGTGAGGTGTTAGGTGTCTGCTCTTTCGGCCAATCCAGTCATTCAATCAGTGGGGAGAGGGTGCTGTCCACTTTCAATGCGCATGTATGTAAACTTTTATTACAGGGGGGGGGGGGGGGAGGGGGGCCTTGTTCCAAAGTTTTGGACATAGCAAGAAAAGATTTTATCCACTCTTCATACAGTAGATCAACTTATGAATGATGCATAACCATTTACACAAATATTTACCTTGGTCTGAAGTGTCTCAGTATCAGGGCTCCAGCTTGACACCTGCTTGTATATGTTTTCAAACTCCTACATTTCACAGTTCTATATACAGAATTGCTTCAAACTACAGTGCCAGAATATATGTATGCACAGGTGTCTCCATCATGTGCACACTACACACACTGATGTAGAGCTGTGTAGTATATATATATATGTGCTTCAAACACGGGCACACACACCAATGATGTCCACACATATACCTGTACACAGTGGTACTTACATCCACATACATCAGATACCGGTATAAATAATAATAATTTGGACACACACACACAAACACACACATGCATATACATGCACACGCACACACAAACACACACACACACACACACACACACACACACACACACAGATTGCTGTACAACCACAACAAGACACAACAATCTACCAGGAGAGAGCTACCATACATGTCCAGAAATTGTGGACATCGATGCATAACTCGGCGTACGATTGTGATAAAAAAAATCTAATTGCACCATTAAACTCACTAGGTACTTTAGAGATTTATCACGTTATTAAAAATGCTAATTAATTTATTAAAATATATTATTGTTATTGTCTTTTAATAAATGCATTGTATGTCTGCATGGCAGGGAAGTTAGGAATAGGCATCGCTGTTACATAAAATCCTTCCAAACTACAGCTATCGTCGATTTTAGTGATCTAAGCATACGCATGCGCAACTCAAAACATTAAGTTGTACTCGTGCCCCTGCCATTGGATGCATTCTAGAGGTCACGTGATCTGTTATGCCGCCTATACCAAGATTTGTACCCATCTGATAGTATTGTGGATATACAATGTAATAGCTCTACACTCACCATCAATCTAATTCTTGGTATACGCTAGTCTCGCTAGCCAGACGTACAACATCGAACTTCAACTGGATAGGCTTGAAACCCCCATAACGCGAAGGTCGAGCCCAATAGAACCGCTGCTGTGGAGTAGCTACTACATAATATGATATATATAGGTGTGACTACGAGACTCGCTCGTTAAGATGCATGGGCGATTCCGTCCCTATATTATTATATAATTATAATTATGTATTGTATATATATCTATCTGCATGTGCATCGCTCTGACGTTGACCACGATGACTGGCTTGTTTTTGATAACATACTAGAAGTTCTCGTGGAGGTGTGTTAAGGTTATTGCCTTCCACTAGCTAAAGAATTAACATATGCATGGCGGCGGATATTCACAGCTGGACTCTCCACTGTGTCCTGGCGATTAATGACTGTATATGGATCAATTGGCAGGCAAGGTCGCTCGCGCTCACTCCATAGCAGTCTCGTTCCCAGACCCAATATCTGCTACGAGGTTAAGTCCTGTACTCATTTCTATCCAGCTCCGCCGGAATTTTGGCTAGGGTATACAAGAAGGATGAACAGCCGTAAACGTATTCGGCAGTTGGCCTGAGATGTGTGTGTTTGTTATGCCGTGTGTTCTATATTTTTATGATTGAGCGGCTGGAAGGAAATGCACATGCACCCACACCCAAATGCAAATACCATGCACGCAAATACACACACACACACACACACACACACACACACGTACATGCAAATACACACACACACACACACACACACACATGTACATGCAAATACACACACACACACACATGTACATGCAAATACACACACACACACATGTACATGCAAATACACACACACACACATGTACATGCAAATACACACACACATGTACATGCAAATACACACACACACATACACACACATGTACATGCAAATACACAAACACACACACACATACACACACACATACACACACATACAAACACTGACACACAATCACACACACACATACACACACATACACACACACATACACACATACACACACATACACACACACACATACACACACTTGACACAGGACTTGCATGGGCATGCAGTTGAAGAAAAGATCACATACATGCACCTATTTACTCCTACAAATACTAAAGCAATGGCACAAAAAAGGATGCCATGATGCAGCTCTGATCTGTCATCAATGAACAGATCGATGGCCAATGGCATGAAGGCTGGTGATCATGACTCATACACAATGGCAAGGATGCTATACATGTATGTACTAGTCCTAAGGGCCATGTATGTGAAACGTTTACATAACAGTCATAACTAATGACCATATGCCACCACCCTAATTAAATAGATGACCACAAATATTTTGAGTCAGCTACATGTACATTCTCTGTTAGTACAGGTACATGTAATACCTTCTGAACTTTCCATATTTATCACACACATACACAACCAATACATAACCAAATAAATATAAATGCCACACCACAACTGTTACATTACCTATTGCATACATCTGCAGAGCCATGTACATATAGCTAGACCACAGAAAGCCTTCCATTTGAGTTGCTGCTGAAGTTTATCACCAGGTGCATGTTGGAAGGGTGGCTGGCACAGTCCATGAGATGCAAAACTTTGTGTCCAGTCCCTGGTCCATACCAGGTGGTCATGTAGGTAAGCCTCCTCTCCTGGCAGACAACTGGTGTCTGTGCTATGTACACGTACAACCAAACCAAGGAGTTTTTCTAACCAAACTAATAAAGGTGGACACCACAGGATGTGACAATTGTAGCCACTTTAAACAATTATTCTTTGGTCCTACATCTACATGCATGTAACACGTAGATCTATCTCCTTCTAACAGTACCCTACATCAGAAACCTTTAAACTTAATTTGATTCATATCCCAGTGGCTGCCTCTGGGATGTGCTATCAAATTCCTCATCTCTAGGGAGAAGGGCCAACATGTATTATCTTTTCCCAACTGTTCCACAAGGATATCTCCCATCCACCTTCACAAGGCACTCTCTCCTCTACCTCCACAAGGCTATCTCACAAAACTACCTCCCTCCACCTTCACAAAACTACCTCCCTCCACCTTCACAAAACTACCTCCCTCCACCTTCACAAAACTACCTCCCTCCACCTTCACAAAACTACCTCCCTCCACCTTCACAAGGCTACCTCCCTCCACCTTCACAAAACTACCTCCCTCCACCTTCACAAGGCTACCTCCCTCCACCTTCACAAAACTACCTCCCTCCACCTTCACAAGGCTGTCACCCTTTCCACCTTCCCCATGTGGATAACTATCAGTAAAAAAGTAGGTTGTTACCGCATGTATTCCTCACGTGATATATCCTTATAAGGTTCGTCTCTGTGGAACGGGTTTTTTTTTGCTGTATTGGTAGTTTTCATTCTGCAGAGATGAAAAAATATATAGAGACGCACAGATACAGATACGTAAGTACTATTAGTTGCAACAAAAAAATAGAACAAAAATATGGCGTCAGGTTTGCACGTAAGGACATGCCCATCTTTACAAATATTACTGAAGGTAGAACAGGTGCAAAAATGTGGCTTTGCTATAGGGATTACATCCACGAACTCTTTGTGGTAGAATTAGCAATATAGGTGAGTAAGCCGGAATCGAATCGTTTAAAACCAACGCAACCAAAACAAGCCGTTGTAGAATCCATGTACATGTACATATAGGTAGCTAAAACACTCCGAACATGATCGCGCCCTACAGCTATAGGGCTTAAAACGAATGTTGGAGCAGCCGGGTAGGCCTACTACAAAAAAAAAAGTACAATCGCATCTATATTGCCACCCATGCACACGCACAACAGTCGAAATCAGACGCACATGTGTAACAAGCTATCAAGTATCGAACGTTCGTTGCTAGGATTCATACCGTGGTCGGTGATTTGTGCCTTCTTGTTTGAAAACCTTCATCGCGGCAGGGCACGCACGCGGCGTTTGTCGATTTATTATTGAATATTGGTATTTACAAAGACATATGAACCTTAATGATAAAAGTGATCAGGGAAGCGAGGGTAAAAGGGTCATGAACGTTAGAATATGTCACACTCCAGCCCTAATGGTTTTACTAACAGCAGTTAGTCTTTCCTTTTTGATATCTAGCTTGGATTTTCGTCAGGAAGCATAAATGTCTTGAAAAACCCTCATTTTTAAAATCAAAATCCATACATGTCTATGGAAACACTGAAATTCTGATGAGGAAGCGTCAGGAAGAGGGCTAATTTTTTTGTTTAACGACAGAGGTATACCTTATGATCCTCTTCATCATAAAGTTCTTTTTCCTTGTCATGGGCATCTTTTCCTGAGTGACAGTGATCAAAAGAGTGTCATCCTCCATACATTTCAATGGACGCGTGCACGGTAATGAAACGGGAAAAACGTCATAACGCGTCAGGAATTAGTAATGAAGGCATGCAATTTCTGGCCATGACAACTGGAGGAGCAGAGGATCAATGAAGACCTACTAACTGCAGTACTACAGTACAATCCAAAGTATTTACTGGTCTGGCTACTTCCCCAGTCCTTTGAACACAGTGACGACAGATAACAGGTGTGTGAATGGCTGTTTAGGGGCTATTGTGATGGTGGTTACATGCACTAGAGTACGCATGGTATTTTTGGACATGCTAATTTTTGTTTGCATGCATTGGTGCTGAGAACACTTCCTTAATTCCCTGGAGGGGTGTTGGTGGTGTCATTGGGTCACCTCTCCAAATCCCCCAGAAGGGAGGAGGTATCCTTTGTACATATACATTGTACATGTACAATGCATCACTTGGGTGACGGTTCCATCAGAGGTCTTTGAACTTGCATGTTAATGTACTTCTGTTTAAGGGCCTGGAGAGGTACATGTACATTAACTTGTACATGTACTCTTTGTTACATGTACTGTTGTCTATCCTTATACATGTAGACACCATCTACTGTTACATAATCCTGTACCTAGTATATATATACAGGCCCGTAGGCTGGTCGGGAGACGGGGGGGTTCGGGAAAGCAATAAGGTGGAACTCATGAAGAGCGGGGGTGGGAGCAGGAGGGGGCGTAGCCCCCTCTCGCCCAGCTAGGGGGTATGGGGGAGCGCTGTAAGCTCCCCCATCGGGGTCTGGGGCGGAGCCCCAGCAGCTTTGCAACTTTTGCAATTTTTCAGCCACAAAACTTAGCATAATTGCATAGAAACATGGATAGGCTGGATAGCCCAGTTTGTGTTCCCGTTCAATAATGAAGTACATGTAGGTCTGGCTTGCGAGTTGCGAGTCTAAAGGCTGGCATACATGGGGCAACTTCCAGGTGATTTGTCGTATGCTACTCAAATGACTACATCAGTACATGTAACAGTATGCTAGTTGGGCGTAGGCCGACCTTCGCGTATCCGCCAACACGCGAAGGTCGGGCTACGCCCAACTAACAGTATGCATGGGTAAAAGTTCCGCAATTCTTGATCGTATGCGGAACTTCTATCCATAGTTGCATGGGAACCCGTAAAATTAATTCACGGACCCTCCCCCTGTTCCACCGCTGCTGTTTGTTGTGGGCGGGACGTGGGCGCCCCATTTAGAATGGATGTCCCGCGGTTGCTAAGCCTACATGTATTGTTATCTCATTCTCGCGGGCTATAGCTATACATGTATAGAAGTAATGAATAAATTATTTTGATGGCAAGCGGAACTAGTTCTGACGAGCGGGGGGGGGTCGACCGAACCCACCGACCCCCCCCCCCCCCCCAGCCTACGGGCCTGATATACCCAGGACTAATTTCAAAAATGGTACCACCATGCTCTCATCTGGTGGCTACCAGATACATGTATTAACCCTAACAAAAGTTCAGGTAAATGACTACATTTACATCTGAGGCTATACCTTAAAAAGCGACCATGCACTATATTAATTTGAGTTGTACGCAACATGTTACCTACATGTACATGTACGTGTGATCACCTTAACCCTTCTGTACATGTATGTAGCTAAGTCATCATATGCCCTACATGCAACTTTTTTGGCAAATGTTCTGTAAGTACATGTAGTGGTAGCAGTGATTTTAGTGGTTACCTAAGTTTTGCACAGAAACCACATCCATTGTGTGAACAAGGAAACCACAAGCCAGCCTAAGCTGGTTTTAGCCCCTACTGGCCTAATGGTTCTGGGGCTATGCTAAAGCTTCATACATGTAGGTTGGCCCATGCCCATTTACTGTTTGCATTAGGAGGTGTGTCCATACATGTACATGTATGTATGAAGTGGGCCCATACTCCCTTGACAACTTACATGTACATGCACATGTACTAATAACAGGACACAAATATTATATACAGTTGGCCTTCTCCCTATACTGTTGGCCTTCTCTCTATACAGTTGGCATGGCCTTCTCCCTGTACTGTTGGCCTTCTCTCTATACAGTTGGCCTTCTCCCTATACTGTTGGCCTTCTCCCAATACAGTTGGACTTCTCCCTATAGGTGGCCTTCCCTAAGGGTTTTCATTCTTAGTATGCACGGTATTACATGTTGTACCTTGCTCTCATTACTGTCAACAGTAAGGCTCTCAACTGTAGTACTCCAAGCCTAGCTGGCAACAAGTACATGTAGACAGGCAATAGAATAACCCTGGGGCTCACCAAAACACATCTGTTAACATACTGTTCCAGGACACAGCTATAGTATCAACACTCCCTAGGACAACCAGCAAAACCTAGGGTTGTATTTGCACAACGTTGCATGGCATTGTGCATGAGTGTACATGTATGTACAGACCTAGACCTTTTATCACACAACAAAATTCATGCTATTGGGCCTTTGTTACTTTGTACAAACATCCAAATAAGATAGGATCAGCAGGTGTTTATGTACACACACACACACACACACACACACAAACACACACACACACACACACAAACACACACACACACACACACACACACACACATCAGCTGAACGTGGGAGAGGAGGAAGCAGGAATAGGCAACATCTGTCAGTATCACTTACAGTTTCCAGTCATGCATTTGCTACATTTACATGCACAAGAAGCACACCATTACATGCCTATAACATCAGGGATTTACCGCACCTACCCCACCCCCTGGTTTACACTTGGCATGTTACTTGCTGTTCTGTCAATCAATCCAGTTGGTTCGCAAACATGCCTTTTAACTGTACATATGAAGGGAAAATAATACTGCAGCAATGCAGGTAGAACATCATAACACAAACTTTCATGAATCCCTCAATTGTATTTAGCCAGTCAGACACTCAATGTTTTGGCATATACAAAGTGCCACCACAACCTGTACAAAAATAAATAAATAATACTTTCTCTTTTCCTCCTCCCTTCAATTTCCTTACCTCCCCTTCCATCTCCCTCCCTCCTCATCCCGTCAATTTTCCTACCTCCCTTCACTCTCGCTCCTCTTATCTCCTTTCCTCCCCTTATCCCCATTCACACTGCCGGCCCCAGCTCTCATTTTATGGGGAATGTCAAATGAAGTACTATCAGACTGAAAGGATTGTGTGTGAAAGGAAAAAGGTAAGCTAGCTGGGTTTGTTTAAAAATATTTTTTAAAAATGAATAATACCATGCTTTCCAGAATGGAAGAATAGTTTATCTAGTGTTGTAAAGTGGTTAAGAAGACACTTATATTGGGTTGAAGTAAAGGACGTAAGTTAACCTGTTCTCTTCTACAGTATGCAATATGTGTGTTCAGGTGTATTCTAGTAATCACTAGCGTTTTTATTTCAGGGAGTTCAAGTGTCAGCTTAAATTGATTTTTCACATAGAACGCTCTATAGCTGCAGGAACAATCAGTAGGAACAGTGTGCATGGATGTCACTATGGATGTAATGTAGCGTTACTGTTGTGTTAACTTTATTTACTTAACTGCAGGTGTCACAACAAAGCACTGTTGTACATGTACATGTGATCATGTTTCAAAAGATTCAACCACATGCAATGGCATCCTAGGCTGGTTTGTTTCTCAGACACTCGATACCTCAGGATGCACTTGGATAGCTCACAACATCAACAACCATTCATTCATCATACACGTAATCACATACACACATGTGATCCTATATATCTCTAACTCTAATCACTGAATGTTTCCAAACATCACAGTTCCTCCCCATTTCACACTGGTGACAGGCCACCATCCCTTGGTGTCCATTCTCAACCCGAAAAAGGGATTACCAGCAGTGACGGCAGCACGGTTGCATTGGTATATGCGGTAGGCTAGCCCTGTCTTGATATCAGGTACAAGAGTACCACTCAGCACACAAATGCTGATGCACTATCACGTCTCCCAGTGGTGGCCGACATGCAGATGGCACAAATGGACGAGGAGGAAGGAGGGACATTCACAACTACAAACTCTCCCTGTTGCAGTGGCAGAATTACAAAGAACAACAACAATTAAGGGACCTGGTGTTAGCAAGGGTGTTTCAGCCTATTCAGGAGGGATGGCCACCCAAAAATACAGAAGAGATTATACATGTAAAGCCATGCTTTGAGTAGAGACATGAACTATACAGCAGAAGGGCACAGGGAGAGGTATAGGCCTGTACCACTGTTCATGGAGGGGTACAGGGATACAAGCCTGGACAAGGGTACAGGGTTCAGGGAGGGGTACAGAGGGTACAACCCTGTACGGGGGGGGGGGGGGGGGGGGGGGGGTGTACAGGGAGGGGTAGTGGCCTATAAAATTGTACAGGCCTGTACAATTTGGGGTGCAACCAATTGTATTGATACATAGCAGTTGTTCATTCATGATGAACTCCACATACATATAGGTTTACCCACTTTCCTCTGTTTCATTCCATCTTCTGCTAGGCCATGTAGTGATCCCCATTGCAGTCTGTCCCATTCTTCTTCACTTTCATCGTTCCCCTTTAGTTCCTTCACGGAGTGGTCTCTTGTGGGTACACCCTTTCCAACACCTGTTCCTTCTGCCCTTTTCGTTGCACAACACGCCTTCTCAATGTGCCCCCATTTCCTGTAAAATTTGCAAACTTTGTTTCTGAACCTGCACTGTTGAGTATCATGCGCTCCTCCACACCTGTTGCAAGCCCCTGGGCCTGACAGTCTCCCCCTTCTTGGTGCATGGTGCTGCCACTTGATGTACTTCAGTCTTGTTCCTGTTTTGTGACACTCTGCAACTGTTCTGCGCGTCTGCTATTTCCGCTATCTCCAGCACCTTGGCAAAAGTGAGGTCTGCCTTTGTGTGGAGTCTCTTCTGTACTGCCTCGTCCCTCATACCAAAGAACACTCTGTCTGACTCTCTCAGCGTCTCTGAACGTCGCACCAAACGCACAGTTCTGCCAACTTGCTGCATACCACATATCACACTTTTTCTCTCTTTTGTCCCGTTTGTGGAAGCGGAACCGTGCGTTCTGCGATGACTAGAGGTTTCGGCGCTACGTGTGTCGTTAAGGCTGCGACCAGTTGCTCCTGCGTTCGGTCTTCCAATTGCTATGAGCGCTCGGAGCAGGCCAAATGTAAAACTAATACAGGCGAGGAAAGCGTCCTTTTTCTGTTCGGCTTCTACCTTATTTGCCAGGAAGAAATGTTCTAGCCGCTTGACGTGTTAACTCAACCAGTCTTCCGTTGACCCGTCATACTCCCCTGCCATCCTTCTTAGCTATATCCCATGCACCCTCGTCGCCACTGTAGAGTCTCGATACCTCAGGATGCACTCGAATAACTCAGATCCAGCTATAGCTACGTGTAGGCTTACATCTCTTGTCTGAGCAGCCGGTCTAGGTAAGCAGCCTAACATATCATTCTCATTTCAATACATCGATCTGTGTCTACTCCGCGGTGTAAGAAAACACAGACTCGAAGCTTTTAGTATGTACTAGTAGTTACCCCGCCCGGCACGGGCGGCATCTGGCCCATCACGCCCTCTGCTTGACTCCAGCTTTGCAAAATGCTCTATAGGTATGGGGTCTCATTTTATTAACTATATAGAACTAGACTTAGCCCGTGAAAAATCACGGAACTGATTGTATAAAAGTCAATGTTTTTTACATACAGTAATCTACCATGGTCCCACCTATTGTAATATACGGTTACTACGCAACGTATTAAATAGCGCGCGCAATGAAATACTTCCAGTCTGTACCGATAAATATGAACACCGGTCAATTGCCATTGGTCGATAAGTAGCGTTACCCAGTGAAAATCACGGAAGTGATTCTATAAGAAGTGCAAAATGTTTTTTTTTTTTTTTTTTTTACATACCACCTGTTGTAATATACGGTTACTACGCAACCTATTTAATAGCCCGCGCACGCAATAAAATACATGTACATGTACTACTTCCGGTCTGTACGATAAGCATGAACGCCATTGGTCATTGCTATGTACTTTTGTGTGGGGTGGTCGTTTCTATTGGTTGCTAGGTACGCGTTGCTAGTTATGTTCAAACCCACAAGTGTAGACGCTAGGCGGAGTTTATAAATAGGTGGTTACGCGGACGTACGGACGGACGGACGGACGTACGGACGGACGGACGGACGTACGGACGTACGGACGGACGTACGGACGTTGGAAATTATAGTATTAGATATCCTTGATTTTACTAAGTATCTATGGCAACACATAGAAACGCCATTTAAAAATGGCGCCTTATTGCACCAAAACTGATTTACTATTTTTAAAAATGGTCCCCAAATTCTTCACGACAACATCCACTTTTTTCCATATATTATATTACTTGGATAGTTGTAGAATTGTTTCAGAGGGTGGCAAAAGTTCTAACCCCCCTCTGTTCATTAGTTTTAACTAATGGAATATCTTAATTAGCATGATTTTTTTCCATTTTCTGTACAAGTCTATGGAATATCATATTTTCAGAAATGGTCCCAGAATTTTGGACGATACAAGGTACAAAATTTGAAATTGCCTACATTTAAACATTGTTTGGAGTAGTATTAGTGGGTGGCAAAAGTTGCAGATTCGTTAGTTAAGTAAATAATAATCAAGTTAGTAAAAACGCCATACATTCGCTATGGAACGTACCGCGGAATGAAATCCAAAAATTTACAAACCGCAACTTTCGTGTCCGTTGATTTCTCCATATGGTTGATGCATACGATTACTGTTCGGATAAGACACCCATCATCGTTGATGCATATGATTACTGGTCGGATAAGACACCGTGTCTTATCCGAACAGTAACCGTATGCATCAACGATGATGCACTAAGTAACGATCATTATGTTTTTTTTGCTGTCTTATCATCATGACGCAGCGCTGATGCCATTAATGGCATCACCATTGGCAATGCCACCAGTGATGCCGCGGTTCGCCCGTCAACCGTCTAGACCGTCAAACTAGGCGATACGGTTGGCTTGACCGCGTCCGTGACCGTCAGGAAAAGTGACTAATTGGATTAGTTCGCGAAAGCACTTAACCGTCAGCATAACTGAGGTAATAACCGTGGACCGTCAAAATGTTGACGGTCAAAGGTAGTCTCGTACCCAGACCCAAATGTACGTAATGATGATCATTGCTTACAGTAAATCGTTACGTGGGTACGAGACTAGGTCAAAGGCACATTGGATGGCCGAGGACTGGGAACCTGTGAGAGTAGATACAATGCAGTATTCATACACCCGAAGTGACAATTCAATAATGAATTGTACTCTGACACCAGTTTCCTGGCATGCTCAGTATATCATTATATGTGAACAAAAATTAATTTGTGTCTTGGATTTTGTTGTTTGGCTTTTATTTCTTGCTTGGATCGTTGCTTGGATTGTAGCTCTGTGAGTCATGCTGTATATCATATAATTCTAGGTCGAGTTCTGACTTCCGGCTGAGTTTAAGAGTATGTCTGCTGGGTTTAGCCTGAGTCCTGCCGCAAAACAGTCTGTTCATAATTCTGAAGCAGAAAAACTTGCTATCGATTGCACAGAAGTCACAGAACCACCTGCATCGAAGAAAAGTAAGAGCTGCGAAACATGCAACATATGGAGAAATCAACGGACACGAAAGTTGCGGTTTGTAAATTTTTGGATTTCATTCCGCGGTACGTTCCATAGAGAATGTATGGCGTTTTTACTAACTTGATTATTATTTACTTAACTAACGAATCTGCAACTTTTGCCACCCTCTAATACTACTCTAAATGATGTTTAAATGTAGGCAATTTCAAATTTTATACCTTGTATCGTCCAAAATTCTGGGACCATTTCTGAAAATATGATATTCCATAGACTTGTACAGAAAATGGAAAAAAATCGGGCTAATTAAGATATTCCATTAGTTAAAACTAATGAACAGAGGGGGGTTAGAACTTTTGCCACCCTCTGAAACAATTCTACAACTATCCAAATAATATAATATATGGGGAAAAAAGTGGATGTTGTCGTGAAGAATTTGGGGACCATTTTTAAAAATAGTAAATCAGTTTTGGTGCAATAAGGCGCCATTTTTAAATGGCGTTTCTATGTGTTGCCATAGATATTTAGTAAAATCAAGGATATTCCATAGTTAATAAAATGAGACTAGGATCTAGGACATGCCAGCATTTTGCAAAGCTGGAGTCGAGCAGAGGGCGTGGTGGGCCAGGTGCCGCCCCGTGCCGGGGGTAACTACTAGTACATGCCATGGAATACTAAAAGCTTCGAGTCTGTGTTTTCTGCAAGACAGATCGATGTATTGAAATGATGTTAGGCTGCTTACCTCGACCGGCTGCTCAGACAAGAGATGTAGGCCTACACGTAGCTGTAGCTGGATCTGAGCTATCCGAGTGCATCCTGAGGTCTACAGGGCAACGAGGGTGCATGGGATAGCTAAGAAGGATGGCAGGGGAGTGTGACGCGTCAACGGAAGACTGGTTGAGTTAATACGTCGAGCGGTTAGAACATTTCTTCCTGGCAAATAAAGTGGAAGCCGAACAGAAAAAGGACGCTTTCCTCGCCTGTATTACATTTGGCCTGCTCCGAGCGCTCGTAGCACCCCAGAAATTGAAAGACCGAACGTACGAGCAACTGGTCGCAGCCTTAACGACACACGTAGCGCCTAAACCTCTAGTCATCGCAGAACGTACGGTTCCACAAACGGGACAAAAGGAGGGATATGTGGTATGCAGCAAGTTTGCAGAACTGTGCGTTTGGTGCGACGTTATCAGAGACGCTGAGAGACAGGGTGTTCTTTGGTATGAGGGACGAGGGGGTACAGAAGAGACTCCTCACAAAGGCAGACCTCACTTTTGCCAAGGTGCTGGAGACAGCGGAAATAGCGGAAAGGGAGACTAAAGACGCGCAGAACAGTTGCAGAGTGTCACAAAACAGGAACAAGACCCTGAAGTACATCAAGTGGCAGCACCACCAAGAAGGGGGAGACAGTCAGGCCTAGGGGCTTGCAACAGGTGTGGAGGAGCGCATGATACTCAACAGTGCAGGTTCAGAAACAAAGTTTGCAGGAAATGGGGGCAAATTGAGAGGCGTGTTGTGCAAAGAAAAGGGCAGAAGGAACAGGTGTTGGAAAGGGTGTACCCACTAGAGACCACTCTGTGAAGGAACTAAAGGGGGACGATGAAAGCAATGAAGAATGGGACGGACTGAAATGGGGATCACTACATGGCCTAGCAAAAGACAAGAGATATGGAATGAAACAGAGGACAATGGGTAAACCTATATGTATGTGGAGTTCATCATGAATGAACAACTGCTATGTATCAATACAATTGGTTGTACCCCAAATTGTACAGGCCTATACAATTTTATAGGCCTGTACCACTGTACAGGCCACTACCCCTCCCTGTACACGCCATTACCCTTGTACAGGCCTGCACCCCTGTACAAGCCTGTACCCCCCACCCACCCCAGTACAGGCCTGTACCCCTGTCCAGGCTTGTACCCCTCCCTGCATGTACACGCCTTTACCCCTGTACAAGCCTGTACCCACTGTACAGTCCTGTAAACCCCCCCCCCCCCCCCCCGCCAGTACAGGCCTGTACCCCTGTCCAGGCTTGTATCCCTGTACCCCTCCTTGAACATGCCTGTATCCCTGAGCAGGCCTGTACCCCTCCGTGAACAGTGGTACAGGCCTATACCTCTCCCTGTACCCTTTCACAGGATTGTACTGCTGTACATGTATAGTTCATGTCTCTACTCAAAGCATGGCTTTATAACCGGACCTCTTCTGTAGTTTTGGGTGGCCATCCCTCCTGAATAGACTGAAACACCCTTGCTAACACCAGGTCCCTTAATTGTTGTTGTTCTTCCTAATTCTGCCACTGCGACCAGGAGGGTTTGTAGTTGGGAATGTCCCTCCTTCCTCCTCGTCCATTTGTGCCATCTGCATGTCGGCCACCACTGGGAGACGTGAAAGTGCATCAGCATTTGTGTGCTGAGTGGTACTCTTGTACCTGATATCAAGACAGGGCTAGCCTACCGCATATACCAATGCAACCGTGGTGCTGTCACTGCTGGTAATCCCTTTTCTGGGTTGAGAATGGACAACAAGGGATGGTGGTCTGTCACCAGTGTGAAATGGGGAGGAACTGTGATGTCTGGAAACATTCAGTGATTAGAGATAAATAGGATGTGTGTGCATGTGATTACGTGTATGATTCAGTATAATGAATGAATGGTTGTTGATGTTGTGAGCTATCCGAGTGCATCCTGAGGTATCGAGTGTCTGAGAAACAAACCAGCCTAGGACGCCATTGCATGTGGTTGAATCTTTTGAAACATGATCACATGTACATGTACAACAGTGCTTTGTTGTGACACCTGCAGTTAAATTAACACAACAGTAACGCTACATTACATCCATAGTGACATCCATGCACATGCACTGTTCCTTCTGATTGTTCCTGCAGCTAGTGAGCGTTGTATGTAAAAAATCAATTTAAGCTGACACTTGAACTCCCTGAAATAAAAATGCAGTGATTACTAGAATACACCTGAACACACATATTGCATACTGTAGAAGAGAACAGGTTAACTTACGTCCTTTTCTTCAACCCAATATAAGTGTCTTCTTAAAACCACTTTACAACACTGGAAAGCATGGTATTATTCAGTTTTATTTTGTTTTTTACAAACAAACCCAGCTAGCTTACCTTTTTCCTTTCATACACAATCCTTTCAGTCTGATAGTACTTCATTTGACATGCGCTATAAGATGAGAGCCGGGGCCAGCGGGGTGAATGGGGATAAGGGGAGGAAAGGAGAGAGGAGGAGGGGGAGGTAGGAAAATTGACGGGATGAGGAGGGAGGGAGATGGAAGGGGAGGTAAGGAAATTGAATGGAGGAGGAAAAGAGAAAGTATTATTTGTTTTTTTTTGTACAGGTTGTGGTGGCAGTTTGTATATGCCAAAACATTGAGTGTCTGACTGGCTAAATACAATTGAGGGATTCATGAAAGTTTGTGTTATGATGTTCTACTTCCATTGCTGCAGTATTATTGTAGGAAGTCTTCCCTTCATATGTACAGTTAAATGGCATGTTTGTGAACCCTGGATTAATTGACAGAACAGCAAGTGACATGCCACGTGTACACCAGGGGGTAGGTACGGTAAATCCCTGGTGTTATAGGAAGTACATGCATGTAATGGTGTGCTTCTTGTACACGTAACATCTGTAGCAAATGCATGACTGGAAACCGTAAGTGATACTGGCAGATGTTGCCTATTCCTGCCTCCTCCTCCCCCACGTTCAGCTGATGTGTGTGTGTGTGTGTGTGTGTGTGTGTGTGTGTGTGTGTGTGTGTGTGTGTGTGTGTGTGTGTGTGTGTGTGTGTGTGTGTGTGTGTGTGTGTACATGTATGTGTGTGTGTACATAAACACCTGCTGATCCTATCTTATTTTGATGTTTGTACAAAGTAACAAAGGCCCAATGTTATGAATTTTGTTGTGTGCTGATAAAAGGTCTAGGTCTGTACATGTACATACAGTGAATAATCTCATGCACAATGCCATGCATCTTTGTGCAAATACAACCCCTAGGCCTGGTTTTGCTGGTTGTCCTAGGGAAAAGCTGTGTCCTGGAAGTTCATAGTATGTTAACAGATGTGCAGCACTACTACTTGTGTCCATACATGTATGTACATTTTTGGTGAGCCCCAGGGTTATTCTATTGCCTGTCTACTTGTTGCCAGCTAGGCTTGGAGTACTACAGTTGAGAGCCTTACTGTTGACAGTAATGAGAGCAAGGTACTACATGTAATGCCGTGCATACTAAAAATGAAAACCTTTAGGGAAGGCCAACAATATAGGGAGAAGGCCCCCTATAGGGAGAAGGCCAACTGTATAGGGAGAAGGCCACTGTATAGGGAGAAGGCCAACTGTATAGGGAGAAGGCCAACTGACCAACAGTATAGTATATAACATGTACATGTACATGTAAGTAGTCAAGGGAGGTGTGTCCATATATGTATGTACGAAGTGGGCCCATAAGGTTATTCTATTTGTGATAACTAATGCAAACACTAAATGGGCATGGGCCAACCTACATGTATGAAGCTTTGGCATAGCCCCAGAACCATTATCCCTTGTTAGGCCAGTAGGGGCCAAAACCAGCTTAAGGCTGGCTTGTGGTTTCCTTGTCCACACAATGGATGTGGTTGCTTTGCAAAACTTAGGTAACCACTAAAATCACTACCTATCTTTGAAGTACCACTGCATGTACATGTAGTGACCTACAGCCAAAAAAGTTGCATGAAGGGCATACGATGACTTGGCTACATACATGTATAGAAGGGTTAAGGTTACCACACGTACATGTAGGTAACATGTTGCATGCAACTCAAATGAATATAGCGCATGGTAGCCTTTTAAAGCACAGCCTCATATGCAAATGTAGTAATATTAAATTTACCAGAACTTTTGTGTAGGTAGTCAGGGTTAGGGTTTATACCTGTATCTGGTAGCCACCAGATGAGAAATTAGTCCTGGGTACATATACTAGGTACAGGATTATGTAACAGTAGATGGTGTCTATAAAGATAGACAATAGTACATGTAACAAAGAGTACATGTACAAGTTAATGTACCTCTCCAGGCCCTTAAACAGAAGTACTTTAACATGCATGTTCAAAGACTTCTGATGGAGCCGTCACCCAAGTGATGCATTGTATGTGTACAAAGGATACCTCCCCCCTTTCTGGGGGATTTGGAGAGGTGATCCAATGACACCACCAACACCCCTCCAGGGGAGTGAGGAAGTGTTCTCAACACCAATGCATGCAAAGAAAAATTAGCATGTCCAAAAATACCATGCGTACTCTAGTGCATGTAACCACCATCACAATAGCCCCCAAACAGCCATTCACACACCTGTTATCTGTCGTCACTGTGTTCAAAGGACTGGGGAAGTAGCCAGACCAGTAAATACTTTGGTTTGTAGTACTGCAGTTACATGTAGTAGGTCTTCATTGATCCTCCGCTCCTCCAGTAGTATGGTAGCTCTCTCCTGGTAGATTGTTGTGTTGTCTTGTTGTGGTTGTACAGCAATCTGTGTGTGTGTGTGTGTGTGTGTGTGTGAGTGTGTGTGTGTGTGTGTGTGTGTGTGTGTGTGTGTGTGTGTGTGTGTGCGTGCGTGTGTGTTTGTGTCCAAATTATTATTATTTATATCTGATGTATATGGATGTACATGTAAGTACCACTGTGTACAGGTATACATGTGTGGACATCATTGGTGTGTGTGCCCATGTTTGAAGCACACAATACACAGCTCTACATCAGCGTGTGTAGTGTGCACATGATGGAGACACTTGTGAATATGTGCATCGCCACCAGTAGAGCTACTACATTGAGTGTCCACACTGTAACTGAGCGTGCGTGACTTGCTGGAAGTGTCCATGCACGTGTGTGGTGTGTGTGTCCCACAGGTCAGCTATACACATGGTAAACAAAGGGACAGAGATGCTACACAAATGGACAATGCTCAGTGGTTCATATAGGGAGAAAGCCAATAGTATAGGGAGAAGGCCAACTGTATAGGAAATAGTATAGGGATAAGGCCGACAGTACACATGTAGGTAGAAAGTCAACAGTATAGGGAGAAAGCCAACAGCATAGGGAGACGGCCAACTGTATAGGGATAAGGTCAACCATATAGGGAGAAGGGTCAACAGTATAGGGAGAAGGCCAAGAGTATATAGGGAGCAGGCCAACAGTATAGGGAGAAGGCCAACAGTATAGGGAGAAGGCCAACAGTATAGGGAGAAGGCCAACAGTATAGAGAGAAGGCCAACAGTATAGGGAGAAGGCCAACAGTATAAGCGCAGCTTATTATAAAGAGAAGGCCACTAGCATAGGAAGAAGGCCAACAGTACAGGGAGAAGGCCAACAGTATAGGGAGAAGGCCAACAGTATAGGGAGAAGGCCAAGAGTATATAGGGAGAAGGCTAACAGTATAGGGAGAAGGCCAACAGTATAGGGAGAAGGCCAACTGTATAGCGAGAAGGCCAACAGTATAGGGAGAAGGCCAACAGTATAGCGAGAAGGCCAACAGTATAACACTACAGGAAGAAGACCAACAGTATAAGGAGACGGGCAATTAACGGTCCGGGAGAAGGCCAACAGTACAGGGCGAATTCCATACAGTACTAGTATAGGGAGAAGGCCATATCTCCTCCCCCTTCACTGCATCGAATATATGCCTGTTCTGCACATACTAAATTCACACAGTATACTCACCAAAACACTTGAATCTCAGAAGTTGAAATCATGCAGGGCAATCCGTTTATTGCTGCCTCCACATATCCAAAGCTACGATTGTGTATTATCGTTAATAATTCATCTGCAATTAACAGTTAACTAGTTGCAACGTCACGCAATAACTGTAACTTAATCCCAGATGACGCAAGGTATTACGTTATGACATATTGTTTATGAATAAATTATGCGCGGTAGAAATTAATTTTTTGTCTTGATTTTACTACACGAATGGTTCATGTCATAATTATATAAAACACAGATTCACAATCAGACCGATTTATACTAAATTATAAATGTGTTTAAAATTCAATTTAAAAATAAAAGCATGATGACCGCCTATGTATGGGCCATTTCTCCATAGACAGTGCGGCCAAGGGTGCAGTTCATCCCAGCGGTCCCAAATTTACTAACGCTGGCTGTGGAAGCACTACAAGCTGTCGCCCCGTTCTGATTGCGACAAATGGGGGCTATGCGTAGTTTGCCAAAAGGCTGGAGAAATAACGTGGGTTCCTCGTGTTGATGGGTCGACAACTCGAATGAAAAAGCATCTACTTAAAGCCCACAACATGTATGCGCCTCAGAGCATGCATGCATGATACATACATGCCATGCTGTCATATTGTAATAGTTAACATTATATGATTTCAGTTATGCATGAAATCTCTTTATAGTGAGGAGCCGGCGATGAAATCCACTTCTTCTGGTACCAGTGGTACGAATCCAGCTGCAGTAGGACAAGGCCTTGGCACATTCACTGGCACTAGATCTGGATTAATTGATAAACATTTCATGCCACGCTTTACAACGGAGGTGCAAAAACGGGCCTATGCACTGATGGTCAGGGCACATTCTGCTGCAATCCTTCCACCATCAATCAATGACATCCCAGAGTTTCGCGAGTACCTGGAGTATATTTCGCGTGGCGGATATGTCATACCTCATAGGACAAAAACAACAGAAATAGAGGACGCCGCTGTCATTGAAGTGGAAAAAAAGGTTGGTGCAATATAATCAGGTGCCATTTAATTTTTAATTCGGTGCATGATTGAATGCGTATGCTGTTGCTACTGACTGCATGGCTAGTACTTGAATTGGATATATATATATATAATATATATAATTATATATATATATACCTATAATTATATAATAATGAATAATATAATAATATTATATACATTTCAATTTGATCAATTCACAATATGTATATATACATGTATAATATATTATAATTATTGTATATACATGTATAATTATAATTATAATTATGTATATAATATGATTAGTGTAAGCGTTATATACATGCATGCATGTTTAATTCCATCCAACAGATTATAACTTCAGTGAAACGTGCATCCTCAATCGCATTGACTGCTGATGGTGCCGGCAGACCTTGCAATTGGGGAAATGCAGTTGGAAATTGTTATCAGCAGTGCTGGCTGTGTCGGTTGACAATGGTATATGCATATGCAAAGTATATTTGCATGCATGCATGCATGATATTCATAGATTATTTTAATTCCATTGAGTTATGAGTATGTATGATTAAATGTTTTTAGAGTCCCACACAGCAGAAAACATTGCATCATTGCTCAAGGAGTGTAGTGAGGTGCGCTATCAGATGGGTACCAGATTGGACAGCATTACTACAGACAACGGTGCCAATTTCAAAGCAGCAGTGCAGCAACTGCTGGATGAAGATGTAACCGAAGAGAACCCAGCATGTGCCTGTCATACGTTCAGTCTTGTTGTCAAAAATGCAATTGATCCGTGCAAAAAAAAGGTTACTTTATTATTATAGCATATTGCAGCTAGTGTGCATGTGGTTGTCAAATCTTTTACACATGTAGGTTCCTAACCATGCTACTCGGGAATTTATTCAACTTTTCCGTGACATCACGAATGCAATCCGGAACAGCTCTCAAAGGTTAGAGCACCTCAAGAGGCTACAAAAGGAAAAGATCAAAGCTGATAAGGACATTATGGAGCTTATCAATGATAGTAATGAAGGTAATGTTATTTTCTACATTTGATGTACATATAATATTACTAGACATGTATTTTAGATGTCCAAGTTGATTCTCCCTCATTTGGGATTAAAAATGATCATCCAAACTCACTGTCCTCATTAGACACTCAGGAAGATGCTGTGCCCAATGACAAAATATCAGCTCTGGATGCATTTCATTGACGTAAGTCTATATTCTGGTAACTTTAAACAAATGCAAATTTCAACCGACTCAGTGCATTTTATGCATTCTATTGCAGTCATGTACTGCTACCAAAGAGATCCTTGGGGTGGCAAACAGGAGTGTGAGGGACAGCGTAGAGGATGAGTTGAAGCGCTATATGCTGGAACCACAAACCAACTGGCGTGTTAATAACGTCATGCAATGGTGGAGCGACCACGAAGCTATCTTCCCTCGCATCGCTCTGCTAGCCCTAAAGTATTTAGCCATTCCGGCGTCCAGTGCTCCCTCTGAAAGGGTATTTTCGCAGTTAAAACTTATACTTGATCGCAAGAGATGGCGGATGGATGCTGACAGAGTGGAAAGAGTCATCTTCTTGCGGTGTAACAAACTTTTTAATGTATGATTTATAGTTATTACTTCGTGCAATTAATTGCAACCGGGTATCGACCGGGACCGTCTAGGATCCAGGCGGCCCTCGTCAAACCGCCAACGTGACCGTATTGCTTAGATACGGTCAGTGTTCGTCCGTGAACGTGACCGGGACGATCCGGTACGGTTAATCGTGAACGTGACCGGATCGATAATAGCCGACCGCGGCATCACTGAATGCCACACGGCTGTTTCATTTCCATTGAACCTGTGACAAAAAGGCTACGCCCCGTGATACGAAATTTTTTCATAGCAACGGACCTAATTACGACCTTAGCAACCAACATGGGCTTAAAGATGCTCTCTTTTTACCACGAGGACTGTTTTGAACTCTTCTTTTGACTTTGGATCCTACTTCTATATTGTCTGGCGCTCTGAACAATGTGAGTTAATGCCGCTTATACTTATATTCGTGGATAACATGTTACACGCTCGCGAATTCTGTGTGTGTTGTTTGAGGTCAAGTGATGCACATTGCTCTGGTACTTTTTCCGCCCTTATGAAGTACCCTGAAACTTTTACAATATAACTGAGATAGTCTTGGCTGTAAGATTTTCAATAAAACTCGTGGTGCCGCGTTTCCTAACTCATGCAGTAGGCGTTTGGAATATTGCAATATTTCCTCGATGTTTGACGCCATTGACCTCACCTACATGTACCTAGCTTAACTTGGCTTGCCTGAATCACGATGCCATGCATTTCAACATTTTAGCCCACCATCAAACACTCTTGAATCAATTTTTTTGTGCTGTCTAGTGAAGAAACTATGGTATTAGTACCCGTTATTGAGCATTGCATCTACGTAAGCTTAAGTTTAGGAGGTGTGGCACTCTGAATTTGAAGAGAGACCTTTAAGTAGTGTTCCTTCATAATGCACTTCAGCCTGTTTATTGGATCAGGGATGGTTTTATAAGTAGCTGCAAGGCTGTTGAACTAGGAGTGGATAGACTCGGCCCCCTGCTCCCCCATCAACCCACATCCAGCGAGGTGGGAACGAATGCAATCCAACATGTGGTGTTCTCAGTAGGATGTGCACTTTTATAGTTCTTCTGGCACCTTTGAACTTGGCATCAAAGGTATTAAAAAATCCTTGATAGCATTGCCTGTTAGAATAAAAATGCAATGAAGTTCTGTGTTAGTGTGACATGTGTGTGAACTGGCCTGTTTAAAATGAAGTTCTGTGTTAGTGTGAGACTGCTTCTAAGCATTTGCTAGTTTGATATAGAAACTGTACCATTGCATGTATGTACTTACTGCTCCTCCCGTAGGTGGTTGGATTGTGCTGTTTTGACGAAGTTCATGTAGAACTTGTGCTGCTATCATGGCTTGTTGTGCTGACAGCAATGGGGTGTGTTGTAAGCTCAAGCCATAACATCTGTCCCACAAGATGTACAATGCACCATTATGTCACCAAGCAACCGAATGATAAGCTCTGGAGGCTGTATGAGCTCGGCGGGCTGAAGACTGGTGACTGAATAGCAGCAGGGGCACTTGAGTCGTACAGTGACATGAATCCACTCCTTAGACACCAACCACAAACATAGGCATGGCATGGTAGCTCTACTGATAGGTTGATGTAGCATGTACAAACAAATTGGACACTTAACTGCATTTACCATTGACAATATCTGTTTTGTTGACACAGAAAGCACCAGTACTTTAGTGATAATAGCAGGTGGTCTGTCACAGCTGTGATGCCTGTTGGTGTGTACCATACCTGCTATACTTGTAAAATGGTTTACATGCCTACAGAATAACATGTTAAGCTACATGAACCTGTACCTTACAAGTGTCAGCAGTGTATGTGGACCGGCTATATGGCTGCTCTTGACACTTCTATTGGTACTTACACCTGCACCCTCAACATTGCCTTATGGCACAAATGTGCAGAACAATTGTGGGTGGATCTCCTGGTCTGTTGAGACGCTGAGACCAAAGACTATCAGTGTAGGTTATGCACTGGTATGTAGGCTCTGGCTTTGGTGGTTTGCCCTTGGCTTCGACTCCTCTATGAAGTTTGCACCCACATACCATGCAGAGATCCGCCGATCGGCATTTGTGGTGGTATTCCATAGCTATTTATGAGGTGGTGTGCATTATTCATGAAGCGGATAGTGTGTTATGTATTTCTGTGAGTGGCAGGAACTGCGGCACCACGAGTAAAACACATATACCTACGTGAAAAAGATTGATCGTTCCACTTCTGCGTCTTTTTGTACCACTTATAAGGGCGGAAAAAAAGATACGAAGGCCAGACTGAATGGCATCATTTGGAGAGTACAATATGCGCGTGGCAAAGTGTAGTATCACGCAACGCGTTGGGACATGCGTTTAAGTGAAAATAAAAAAACAAAGTAGTTTTACTAGTTAGAAATGGGTTTAAGATGTGCATTACTGCTATAAGTTTTGCATTTTTGATGGGTGAACTTTTAATGAGATGGCGGCTAGCCATGATTGACTTGAACCGTAAATGATGTTAGTGTGTTCTATTTATAAGCCTTTTGTCCACTCGAAACAGCCGTGGCCATTGGCAGACATCGCTGATATCAGCATTCGTACACCATGATGTCATTATGATTATTTTTGGCTATGTATAGTCGAGTCATGGACAGCGTGCCAGGGCTGGTTGAAACCAAGATAGAAGAAATAAAAGGTGATCTATACCGTAAGAGAATTGTGAATACATCATCTAAAGTGATCAATAAAGTAGTAGCAGCGGTGCTCGTCAAAGTGGGAGACAAACCGCTGGACGTAGTGTCTATTGGTACCGGAACGAAATGGATAGAGATAGAAGAAGATTATGATAAAGGGAAAGTACCCGATGGCCACGCCGAGTCAGTAGCCATCGAAGGATCTCGGCTGTATTTGGATAAGCAAATCGATCTTTGCAGTAAAGATACCGAGACGGAAATATTCAAGTTGGCCGCACACGGGAAATATCAACTTAACGATGGAGTAAAATTCTACTTATACATCAGCACTGCTCCGTGCGGTGCGTACAGGGAATTCCGGTACAAGACTAAAGTACCGGAATCTACATTTAGAGCTAAGATAAACAAGGAAGCTATTCCGCAACCGATGGATCCTACAGAAAAGCAAATTATGTGCTGCTCCAATAAGATAGATTTATACTGTGTTCTTGGATTCCAAGGCCGTCAGCTATGTGGTGTATTGAATAATCCTATTTACTTCAACAAGATATTAATTGGCTATAATCCCAATGAGTTTGAAGCTCTGAAGTTTCACATTGAATCTCTTCAAAAGCCCATCATTAATCCCGATTTGCCATACGATGCTGACGACTTGATTGACAAAGAATACCGTAGCAAATTACCGGAAATACACTTAGTTCCGTTGCCAACAACGCGAACTGAAGATAACCCGCAGAAGGAATATGTTATTAAAGATAGCGCTAACGATATGCAAAATAATGATAATGGATTTATGATTAAAGATAGCGCTAAAAACATAAGTATAAATTGGAATATTGGATCAAACAAAGTAGAGGTCACGGACGCCAAGAGCGGTAAAGCCTTATACATCGAAGGCAACGGAAGAGCCCAAGGTGTATCTCAACTCTGCGAATCAGCTGAAGAGCTCTCTTATAGTACAGAGAATACAACTTCGTACGATAAGTGCAAGATAGCAATTCTTCACCACCACAAGAACATCTCAGATGCCAAAAATCACACAACCTTTGAGCTGAATGGCTCGCCTAATTCATACTAAAACGCTGCTGCATGCAGTTCTATAGGCACCATGGAGATGCCTGACTGTGCGGACTACTAATGTGTCGCTGAATATACATGTTTAGGCCATGTACATATGTTGTATAGTGTACGTATAATTGTATATAATTATATATAATGTAATACATACTCATCCTCAGCATACTTTTGCAGATTTTAATAGTGGCTACACACAGTGCATGCAGCTATTAGCCATTACTTTTAAATAAAATTAATGATACAATTTGTATATATTTAATAATGTTTACATATATACAAAACAATACATGTACATATGAAACTAACCTAGTACTACAAGTTTAAAACCTAAGCTAACCATATGGAGAAATCAACGGACACGAAAGTTGCGGTTTGTAAATTTTTGGATTTCATTCCGCGGTACGTTCCATAGAGAATGTATGGCGTTTTTACTAACTTGATTATTATTTACTTAACTAACGAATCTGCAACTTTTGCCACCCACTAATACTACTCCAAACAATGTTTAAATGTAGGCAATTTCAAATTTTGTACTTGTAATGTCCAAAATTCTGGGACCATTTCTGAAAATATGATATTCCATAGACTTGTACAGAAAATGGGAAAAAAATCATGCTAATTAAGATATTCCATTAGTTATAACAAATGAACAGAGGGGGGTTAGAACTTTTGCCACTCTCTGAAACAATTCTACAACTATCCAAGTAATATAATATATGGAAAAAAGTGGATGTTGTCGTGAAGAATTTGGGGACCATTTTTAAAAATAGTAAATCAGTTTTGGTGCTAATAAAATGAGACCCCATACCTATAGAGCATTTTGCAAAGCTAGAGTCAAGCAGAGGGCGTGGTGGGCCAGATGCCGCCCGTGCCGGGCGGGGTAACTACTAGTACATACTAAAAGCTTCGAGTCTGTGTTTTCTTACACCGCGGAGTAGACACAGATCGATGTATTGAAATGAGAATGATATGTTAGGCTGCTTACCTAGACCGGCTGCTCAGACAAGAGATGTAAGCCTACACGTAGCTATAGCTGGATCTGAGTTATTCGAGTGCATCCTGAGGTATCGAGACTCTACAGTGGCGACGAGGGTGCATGGGATAGCTAAGAAGGATGGCAGGGGAGTATGACGGGTCAACGGAAGACTGGTTGAGTTAATACGTCGAGCGGCTAGAACATTTCTTCCTGGCAAATAAGGTAGAAGCCGAACAGAAAAAGGACGCTTTCCTCGCCTGTATTAGTTTTATACATTTGGCCTGCTCCGAGCGCTCGTAGCAATTGGAAGACCGAACGCACGAGCAACTGGTCGCAGCCTTAACGACACACGTATAGCGCCGAAACCTCTAGTCATCGCAGAACGCACGGTTCCGCTTCCACAAACGGGACAAAAGAGAGAGAAAGTGTGATATGTGGTATGCAGCAAGTTGGCAGAACTTGCGTTTGGTGCGACGTTATCAGAGACGCTGAGAGAGTCAGACAGAGTGTTCTTTGGTATGAGGGACGAGGGAGTACAGAAGAGACTCCACACAAAGGCAGACCTCACTTTTGCCAAGGTGCTGGAGATAGCGGAAATAGCGGACGCGCAGAACAGTTGCAGAGTGTCACAAAACAGGAACAAGACTGAAGTACATCAAGTGGCAGCACCATGCACCAAGAAGGGGGAGACTGTCAGGCCCAGGGGCTTGCATGCAACAGGTGTGGAGGAGCGCATGATACTCAACAGTGCAGGTTCAGAAACAAAATTTGCAAATTTTACAGGAAATGGGGGCACATTGAGAAGGCGTGTTGTGCAACGAAAAGGGCAGAAGGAACAGGTGTTGGAAAGGGTGTACCCACAAGAGACCACTCCGTGAAGGAACTAAAGGGGAACGATGAAAGTGAAGAAGAATGGGACAGACTGCAATGGGGATCGCTACACAAACCATGGATTGGCCGCGCAATCCTGGGATTGCCCTGCGCAAAGCATAGATCAGACATGTCTGCATGTAATATATTTGATAGTAATGTGGATGTACTCATGCGCATTATTCGTTACCCATTGCTAATTAAATATACAGGACACGTTTGTCGAGCTTCATGTTCCAGACTGCTTCCAGCTTTTAGCTGCGCACCCAAACATGCACGTTGACATGTACAGAACTCGAAAAGGGTCTGTTGTGGCGGGAAACCACATCGGAGCCATTTTTGCATGACAGAGCATGGTGACTAAAGTGATCCTGAGAATGGGACATGCATTGGGGACAAAGCTGACCTTGGCTTATAGGAAGGCTTAACCACCACTTAATGGCAACTTGAAACTCAGAGGGATCAAGATGAAGGTTGAGCCTTGGGGAAGGTGTGACAAATAGCCAAGCCGACGAGTGAGGCGAGGAAATTGAAAGTAAACAAGCCCTGTTCGGCAGTGAAGCATTAGCAAATAGGGTAAATTGCTGGTCCTTAAATTTAGCAGATAGCAGTTTTTGAGTTAGTTTAGAAGTAGTGATGGTGGTAATGGTGAGCTCATCCATGGTAGATACAGATGCATTAAACAATTCAATAGCATGCAAAAATTTATGTTGTAAATATTAATTTCACAATTAGGGCAGAGCTCAGATACACACTACCACAAAAAATTTAATGCCTCAATTCCAGGGATGTACATGTACATGTACCATTAGAGGAATTTAGCCCATAGTATACATGTAAATGGGTTTACTTAAAAAACAATCCATCATTTCTGTGTTTGATGGCAATTAACTGACAACCTTTAAAGCAGAAAATAAAATGAAACACTCTTAATTTGCAATCCTCAGAAATACCCTGTATGTATGTAAGGTTGTTCGATTCAAAGTAGCTACTATCTTTTGAAGAAAACTTGGGGGAATGGGTAGGACTATAATAGGAATTGGTATATAATTGGTTCATTAAAACTCTGGGCAATGTAATTTTGAATATATATACATCTGTATTAACTCTTCGTACAACATACAACGAAACATGTTAAGACAAGTCACAAGACAGTAGCCTGTCCCTGCTTTCTGCTGTCAGAGTGGGCAGTGACGTTGCCATTCGAGTCCCTCAGTATCCCTTGGACCACAGCTAGGAAGTCGACTGTATTAAATGTAAATCCTTTCCCTTGTAAGTATGCCATAATGTCATTTCGAAAGCCCGCTGGCAAAGAAAAAGAAAAAGCTTAATATTATTAATAGTACACACATACACATGTGTACATATTTACACACACATACACATACAATATGCATAAGTTGTTTAGAATGCAGCAATTTAGATATTGGCATTAGAAATAGATCATGAGGCAGAGCTTAGATACACACAATGCCACAACATCTTGAGCACCGAAGTACATGTACATGTACTTTAAAAATCCTATAGAGAGTGGGTGCACCCATGGTATTAAAGGAAAAACAGTTTGTTCAGGAAGAGAAATGCGAACAAAAGAAATGCTGTTATTAGCCATGTCAACATTGAGTTATTAAAGTCCAATAATAGTACCATAGAGTACCGCGAGATATCCCCCCCTCCGCCCCTACCAAAAAAATGTCCCGTGTTTAAAGGAGCGTATCTTCGTACTCCACTGTGCAAAAAGTTAGTTATATGATAGTGTATATTTATGCGTATATTTGAGGAATGCGCAAAATATAACTAGTGTAGTATATTTAAAGTGTACGACCACGTATATTTGAGAATCCGCAAATGTCAAATACATCACCAGTTATATAACACACCTTCAAAATATACAATAGTGTACTCTTAACAGTATTTTTGAATATACTGCAGTGAGTTGTATATTTCATCCCACTGTTTACATATGTATACATAAGTATAGAATCATGTATAAACAGAACGAGGATATGATATGTGGCGAGTTCAATATTTTTTTACGATATGAATTTATTGTTCGTATTCTGTACAGGTGCCTTGGATCGAATATATGCAGATTGCCGCCTCGGACTGTTAGTTTGTTGTTTTGTTGTACATGTGCAAAATGATTAAAATTTGAAATCGACTAAACTGGATCGGGAACGAGGGGTGGGAGTGGTAGGAGGATAATATACGGAATATGAAGCACTTAGTATACGGTGACCGACAACGTAGCCACAAAGTGAATTCAATGGTTTGCCAAGCAACTACAAATGTCACGTGATTGGTTATATGCACCTGCATATATGGTTCTATATGCTGGTGCGTATATTTAAGGTGTATATTCAAATATACGCTATAGAATACGCTATCGTATAACAAATTTTTGCACAGTGCTCATTAACGCTTCCGCGTACCTGTTTCAACATTTCAGGAAAGAACTGGTACTTCAACAGGATTTCAAAGAATAGCATGTAGCTGCTTTCATGATTACGTCTATATGCTGGTTTAAACACGGGCCTTTTTTTTTTGGTGGGGGCGGAGGGGGGGATATCTCGCGGTACTCTACGGAGATATGCTTATAATAACAATACAGATAAAAGGACAAAAGATAAAAACTTATGATGGGGTGGCGACTGAAAGTTTTGACTAACATTAAAATACACATGTATTTCATTCTAGTTTTAAAAAGTGCAGGTAGGCATTACAGTTGTATATGTATTTTCTATGTCATCCATACACTTTTTTCTACATGTATATGATTTTCTTCATTGGTGTAATGGTTATATTAAATCATTGCTATGATCAATGAACGATTAATAACCTTTTCCAAGTATAGCTTTGCTACTCTATCAACTTCACACCCATAGCCATACATGTACACATGTATATGAAACATGACAGTACAAAAAATGGTTCAACACGTACAAAGCACACACATGTATTTGTTTGACCTTAATCTTACTTTCTAAATATAGAGGTTCTGGGAGGAGCTGGTGATGCAGTCGCTTGGCCTCAATTGCATCGGCTATAGACTGCTGGAATGTCAAAGTCCTCAGGGTTACTGCAATATTAGAGAGACATATATGGACACATACAATGTACATGTAGGTAATCATTCAGGACACTGTTGACCTGGATACTACTATGTACAGCTAAAATGCTGTGTATTTTAGTCTACTACAGTTGTTTGTAATAGAACCAAATGTACAGCAACACAGCATCAAAACTAAAACCAAATTCTGGCTAAAAAATAAGTACTATTTGCTTCAACAATATTTTTGTATCGTACCCAATACATGTACATCATGCCAGTTACATATTCCCAGTGAGCTCCAATAAACCTTTGAACACCTACATGTAACATTTAAATTCAATACATTCAATACCCTCTAGCGTTCATTGTTTTCACTATGTCAATAAACTGCAGTAGCCCAGCCCCTCCCCCTGCCCATCTCTACCCCCCTCCATACATGTACACGTGTACATGTTGTACGATGCAAAGCAGTACTTGCATTTCTGGTACCTAAGGCAGTGGCAGTTAAGATACGTGTTCCTCCAGAAGCTCCAACCACCAGGGACACTTTTCCGGTGACTGTGTTGATGGCTATGGCAGGGCACATGGACGAGAGAGGCCTCTTGTAGGGTTCAATGAAGTTAGCCTAGACAGAAACAATGCCACCGTCATTGGGAGTACACATACATACATGTATATGTGACTATAAGAAATACATGTATATTTGTTATAGTGGGTGTAGTACAGGGGTACAGTGTGTAATAGTTTCTAAAGCCTTCTTTACATGTTTCATATTCTGCACTGATTCATACAAGTTACATGTACCTCCGAAGGCTCCACGTTATAAAAGTTGGTGATGTTTGGTGAAGAAAAGTCGTCCATTTCATTGTTCAAAAGAATTCCACTTTTTGTAAACACTTTGGACCCAAAGTAAGTGTTGACTGTGCTGAAGGGTGACAGTGATTAGGTACAGGTACACCACGTACATGTACAGTGAGTGCAACAAGTGTGGTGACTAGGTGGAGATGGAGGTGTATAGATAGAGATGACTACATGAGGTGGTGACCAGGTGAAGGTGCTTGCAAGTAAAATGAGGTGGTGACTAGGTGGAGATGAAGGTGATATGAGGTGGTGAATACATTTAGGTGGATATGAAACTGACATGAGGTGGTGACTAGGTGGAGGTGAAGATGACATGAGGTGGTGACTAGGTGGAGATGAAACTTCATGTACATGTAGTTGGAGCAAAGACCAATCAAACTCACGATGTAACGGACACAGCCTGTCCATCTAAGCCCAGCACACTGACGTGGGAGGTACCCTGGTCCTCCACACCATATGCACCATTATAGTGGGTGTAGTTGTACGTTCTGCTGTCATCTATGGAGTTCTTTATACTGGTCGCAAAGGTCTCACTAAATGGATAGAGTAAGACAAGGTGAGGGAGGAGAGGGAGGAGAGAGAGGAGGAGTAGGAGGGGGAGGAGGAGGTGAGGGAGGAGGAGAGGGAGGAGGAGAGGGGGAGGAGGAGGGAAGGAGGAGGGGAAGGAGGGGAGGAGGAGGAAGGGAGGAGGGGAAGGAGGGGAGGAGGAGGAGGAGGGGAGGAGGAGGAGGGGAGGAGGAGGAGAAGGGGAGGAGGAGGAGAGGAGGAGGGGAGGAGGAGGGGAGGAGGAGGAGGGGAGGAGGAGGAGGGGAGGAGGAGGAGGGGAGGAGGAGGAAGTGATATTGATTGCATAACGTGTCAAAATATTTCATTGCGTATGAAATTGCAAAGCATCACTATGAGTGGTTCTCACTTGAGCAGCAGCAGGTTCTGCACTCTAAGAATGTCATCAGAAGGGCATTCTTCACAGTAAGGGTCACCAAGGAAGCTCCGAAGAGCAAAGGCATACTTAAAGGTCTGATATCAGGACAGAAGGATAGCATGAATGACAAGAAGGGGGCACCCCCTCTCCCCTCCTACAGCAGCATTTCCAGGAAGAATGTACACATGTACACATGTGAAATACAGACCCCCCCCCACACACACACACATACACCTTAGGCCCCCTCCATCTCAGACAACACCACATCCTCCACACACTTCAGACCCCCACACACATGCACATCAAACCCCACACACACACATACATGTACCCGCACACCCACATACCTCAGACCCCCACACATGCACATACACCCACAAACCCTAAGACCCAGCCCACACACATATATTATGCACAAACATACACAAACACACACACACACACACACACACACACACACACACACACACACACACACACACACACACACACACACACACACACACACACACACACACACACACACACACACACACACACACACAC
Source organism: Spongilla lacustris (assembly GCA_949361645.1). NCBI lineage: Eukaryota > Metazoa > Porifera > Demospongiae > Spongillida > Spongillidae > Spongilla > Spongilla lacustris. The sequence continues at coordinate 2,040,987 of OX442428.1, forward strand.
ACACACATCCCAGACCCCACAAACCTCGGCTATGCGATGATAGGTAAGGTTCTGGGTGGAGCTGGCTGGTGTCATGTGGTAGTTATCCAGAACCTTGAGGGCAAAGAGGAGCACAGGCCCCCCAGAGGGCACCCCTGGAGCACATATGTTATAGCCCCCACCTGCAGAGTGTTAAGGGCAGTGTGCACATATGTTATAGCTGCAGAGTGTTAAGGGCAGTGTGCACATATGTTATATAGCTGCAGTGTGCACATATGTTATAGTTACACCCCATCCCTCTACCCCCTCATCACCTATCGAACAGGAAACCCAGCCTATTAATAACTTCACAGTACAGGCCACTATACCTCTTAATAACAGGCCACCCTACCTTAATAACAGGCCACCCTACCCTAATAACTTCACAGTACTTTTAATAACAGGCCACACTACCTCTTAATAACAGGCTGCACTACGTCTTAATAACAGGCCACACTAACTCTTAATAACAGGCCACACTAACTCTTAATAACAGGCCACACTTGCTCTTAGCCATACCCTAACATGCCCTACATATACAGATGCTACACAATGACATACAAGTGATTTCATGTTCGTCACAGGTCTGGTGACCTGCATGTCTTGTTGGTGTCATGTGATGTGTTCTATGTGTGTAGTGTCAACAAATACACACAATGACTACAAGTAGGTGTCCATATCACATGACATACACACTGTTGGCCTCCAAGAGTGGCTACTGTCACATGACACTGAGCCATTGGCAAATGACATAGGCCTACAGAGGTAGCCTGTGTCACATGACATACATGTAGGCCGACACAGATAGCCAGCCTACACAGGCTCACACAAGTAGCCTGCGTCATATGCCGTCATAGACGGTGGTGTCACATGATTCAACACACCTCCAATCTGCATGCAGACAGGCTGTTCCCAGACAGCACGATATTGGAGAAGGTCGTCCATTGTGATAATCCCTCCTTGTTTCTGTAGCTGTGAGTGGGGAGGGAGGAGGGAGGGGGAGGGGGAGGGAGGGAAACGGCATTGTTATCAATAGACTTCACATGTCCAATACAATGTTACCTCCTGTACTTCACTCACCATCTCCTTAAATGTACCTCTTCGCACCTCCCTTACCATCTCCTTACCTCCCTGACCATCTCATCACCTCCCTGACCATCTCATCCCCTCCCTGACCATCTCCTCACCTCCCTGACTATCTCCTCACCTCAGTGACCATCTCCTCACCTCAGTGACCATCTCCTCACCTCCCTGCCCATCTCTTCACCTCCCTGAATATCTCTTCACCTCCCTGACCATCTCCTCACCTCCCTGCCCATCTCTTCACCTCCCTGAATATCTCTTCACCTCCCTGACCATCTCATCACCTCCCTGACCATCTCCTCACCTCCCTGACCATCTCTTCACCTCCCTGACCATCTCCCCACCTCCCTGACCATCTCCTCACCTCAGTGACCATCTCCTCACCTCAGTGACCATCTCCTCACCTCCCTGCCCATCTCTTCACCTCCCTGAATATCTCTTCACCTCCCTGACCATCTCCTCACCTTCCTGACCATCTCCCCACCTCCCTGACCATCTCCTCACCTCCCTGACCATCTCCTCACCTCCCTGACGATCTCCTAACCTCCCTGACCATCTCCTCACCTCCCTACCATCTCCTCACCTCCCTGACCATTTCCCCACCTCAGTGACCATCTCCTCACCTCCCTGCCCATCTCTTCACCTCCCTGAATATCTCTTCACCTCCCTGACCATCTCCTCACCTTCCTGACCATCTCCCCACCTCCCTGACCATCTCCTCACCTCCCTGACCATCTCCTCACCTCCCTGACGATCTCCTAACCTCCCTGACCATCTCCTCACCTCCCTACCATCTCCTCACCTCCCTGACCATTTCCCCACCTCAGTGACCATCTCCTCACCTCCCTGACCATTTCCCCACCTCAGTGACCATCTCCTCACCTCAGTGACCATTTCTTGCCCTAATGTTCCGTTGTAGAAGATGTCTGGTCCATTGGTAGCAATCAGTTGGAGGGTGTTAGCAAAATCTGGCCTTTTAATGGTGTCCCCAACCTAAATAGATGAGCAACCTATGCTTATACAGTATCTACATAGCACATCTCCCCCGTACCTTCCCTCCTACCCTCCTCCCCCTCCTGCTTCATAACATGGCATCCTTTCAACAGGGGGAGTGTGGGGGAAATGTTTGTATGTACTCACTTGTTGAGTACAATGTACATGTACATACTGTGATCCAAATGGCTTCTATCTAGAATAGAAAATGACTTCAGGATCTGATTATTTTGTACTCCAGATGTGACATCATTAGTGGTTTGTACTTTGTACCTTAGGAACAGGTTGCTGTGTACATGTACATGTACATGTACACATGTACATTAAACATAACCTATTGTCTGTCTCAGATAATAAGACATTTAGGAAAAGCTATATTGAGGAAAAGCTATATTGATGAAAAAATTACTGCAATAGACACCAAAATGGATGCAGATTGAAAGTTATTAATAAGTTTCAATTCAAAAAAAGTATTGTGGTTTGTGATGTAAAATGATAATTAGACTGAAGCATACAAATAAACATTGTCCACCCCCCAAAAACGCCCCAAAAACGTGTAGTACCATGAAATGTCTACTTGATGTTCTCAAACCTATAACTCAGCAATAGTTTATTGAAACTGAAACGAAAAGAAGATATGAATAACCACATTACTTTTGAACATGGATTTCAATTTTGACGCTTTTGAGATAAAAGAATCAGGAGTTACATGTACGTGTAGGTATTAAGCTCAAATATCATAAAAACTTGATATCTGCCAGAGAAATTTTTATATCTTCGGTATCTAGCATACCTTGGACCACCCAAAAAGTGATATTTAGTGACAAGTGACAGGTTTATATGTGTATAAATTAGCATGAGACTATTTCATACCACTGACAAGATACAAAGCTCCAAATTAGCAGCATACAACTCTCTTAGTACTTGAGACAGACAATAGCATGTTTCACTTTTCTTTGTAATGAACAAGCACTACAAGTACATCACATTGAAGTTGTCCCTATCACATGTACAACACTATTGAGGGAGGGAGGAGGGGAGGAGGGGGTTGCACCAAGGCAAACTATATGGCACTTGCACCGTTTTGTCCACTCACTCCACACACTAGCCAAACAGAGGACTGTTCCACACAACTCACCTTCTTCATTGAACCATCATTATTGTAGTAGGTGGTCCTGATCACTGGTTGGTCCCTGAATGACTGGGAGGTGGAACCAAGGCATGACACTGGGGGGGGGGGGGGGGGGGGGGGGGGGGGGGGGGAAGGGGGGGAAGTGGAAATGAGAAAGGTGGAAGGAAGTGAAGGAGGTGGGAAGAGGAGGATGAAGAGGGTGTGAGGAGGAGGATGAGGAGGGTGTGAGGAGATGGAGAGGAGAGGAGGACAAGAAGAACACGTGCAGGGAGAATCTTCTGTTACAGCATTTTCAAAGGGCCAAAGGAGCCTTACCTGTGTGCGCTGTCATCGGAAATCCATTCCTGCACATGGCAATGACAGGATCAAACAGACTTGACCAGGGAAGCCTGGGGAGGAGGTACATACAAAGCTCAAAGCCTCGTCAAAGCACACAATGTGGCACTGCCCTCACCCCTCTCCCTCTCCCTCTGCCCTCACCCCCTCTCCCTCTGCCCTCACCCCCTCTCCCTCTGCCCTCACCCCCCTCTCCTCTGCCCTCACCCCCTCTCCCCCTCCCTCTGCCCTCACCCCTCTCCCTCTCCCCTCACCCCCTCTCCCTCTGCCCTCACCCCCTCTCCCCCTCCCTCTGCCCTCACCCCCTCTCCTCTGCCCTAGCCTAGAACCTCATTGCAAATACAGTGGAACATGTCTAAAGCGGTCACCTTTGTGCCAAAAATTAATGACCATTGGCTGCCTAACTCAGAAGGTTTGTACACTCATGACTTTAGTTACATGTATGTGGCCAGTGCAAAGAGGTGACCAGCCAACTCAGGTGACCTGTATCTTACTTGTACATGTATATACATGAGGTAGAACTACAGATAGGTATATCCTTATTGCTTACATGTAGATGTCTATGCCAATATGCAAACATCCATGTACGATTCAGCAACATGTACAAGTACACATGTACTGGTTACACCTGTAGTGTACACATGTACTGGTTACACCTGTAGTGTACACATGTACTGGTTACACCTGTAGTGTACACATGTACTGGTTACACCTGTAGTGTACACATGTACTGGTTACACCTGTAGTGTACACATGTACTGGTTACACCTGTAGTGTACACATGTACTGGTTACACCTGTAGTGTACACATGTACTGGTTACACCTGTAGTGTACACATGTACTGGTTACACCTGTAGTGTACACATGTACTGGTTACACCTGTAGTGTACACATGTACTGGTTACACCTGTAGTGTACACATGTACTGGTTACACCTGTAGTGTACACATGTACTGGTTACACCTGTAGTGTACACATGTACTGGTTACACCTGTAGTGTACACATGTACTGGTTACACCTGTAGTGTACACATGTACTGGTTACACCTGTAGTGTACACATGTACTGGTTACACCTGTAGTGTACACATGTACTGGTTACACCTGTAGTGTACACATGTACTGGTTACACCTGTAGTGTACACATGTACTGGTTACACCTGTAGTGTACACATGTACTGGTTACACCTGTAGTGTACACATGTACTGGTTACACCTGTAGTGTACACATGTACTGGTTACACCTGTAGTGTACACATGTACTGGTTACACCTGTAGTGTACACATGTACTGGTTACACCTGTAGTGTACACATGCACTGGTTACACCTGTAGTGTACACATGTACTCATGTACTATAGTGTACTCTCCACATACCTCCCAAACCTCCTGTGGGCCTCCTCCATCCCTCTCCCCTCCTTCCCCTCTCCCACGCATACCTCCCAAACCTCCTGTGGGCCTTCTCCCCTCTCCCACACATACCTCCCAAACCTCCTGTGGGCCTCCTCCATCCCTCTCCCCTCCTTCCCCTCTCCCACACATACCTCCCAAACCTCCTGTGGGCCTCTTCCATCCCTCTCCCCTCTCCCACACATACCTCCCAAACCTCCTGTGGGCCTCCTCCATCCCTCTCCCCTCCTTCCCCTCTCCCACACATACCTCCCAAACCTCCTGTGGGCCTCTTCCATCCCTCTCCCCTCCTTCCCCTCTCCCACACATACCTCCCAAACCTCCTGTGGGCCTCCTCCATCCCTCTCCCCTCCTTCCCCTCTCCCACACATACCTCCCAAACCTCCTGTGGGCCTCTTCCATCCCTCTCCCCTCCTTCCCCTCTCCCACACATACCTCCCAAACCTCCTGTGGGCCTCCTCCATCCCTCTCCCCTCCTTCCCCTCTCCCACACATACCTCCCAAACCTCCTGTGGGCCTCCTCCATCCCTCTCAGCTCTCCAGGAACAGCCACAGCCAGTGCCCCCTAATGTGGTAACCATGATAACCAAAGGTACCTACATGTACAGGTCTGCCATGGTATGGTGCCCCTGTTCAGACACCTTACCTGTATGGCCAAGGTGGCATTGGAGTGGAACATTCCTTGGGTGGCAGCGCCTGGTGCTGTCTCTCTGAAGTTCAGTGAGTACGTATTGCCCTTGTCGTAGATCATCATGAAAGCACCTCTGGAAGAAGAGGAGCCATATTAGTGCACATTGCATCGTAAGTTTGTGGATACATGTATGTGTATGTGCATGTGTGCATGAGTGTAGTATGTGTGTGTGTATCTGTGCGTATGCATACGTGTGTACACACTGCATGCGTATGTGCATGATGTGCATGTGTGTATGAGTGTAGTACATGTATATGTGTGTGTGTATTTTGTGTGTGCGTGTGTGTGCATGGTGATTAGGTGTGTACATGTGCATACACACGAGTTGTACAGCTCCAAGGGGTGGGGCAAGTTCATGGCGGGGGGCGGGGTGACACATGCAGGATTAGGTGTACACATACAGGGTTAGGTGTACACATGCGAGGTTAGGTGTACACATGTAGGATTAGGTGCACACATGCAGGGTTAGGTGCACACATGTAGGATTAGGTGTACACATGCAGGGTTAGGTGTACACATACAGGGTTAGGTGCACACATACAGGGTTAGGTGTACACATGTAGGATTAGGTGCACACATGCAGGATTAGGTGTACACATACACCCTAACCCTCCAATTCCCGATGACTGAATGTTGACCACGCCCACACACAACAGGGCAGTGATGGCGGCATCAACGGCTGATCCATTGGCTTTGAGGATATCAGCACCCATAGCTGAGCACACAGGCACATCCGTGGCCACACCAGCTGCACACAATGGAGAAAGTGTAGTGAATTTGAATTGCAACTTACCACTCTCACAGTGGTGCAGTACATGTACATGGAGCCCCTCCAATCCCCTCCAGATTCTAACATGACCTCTACAATCTATTCTTCTAACATGGCCCCTCCAATCTCCTCTTCTAACATGACCCCTCCAATCCCCTCTTCTAACATGGTTACATACATGTAGGTAGTCTCCAATATTACTGCAGGTGGATTACATCACCACTACAGTATAGATGGTGTGATTTGTGATGGAGTGCGGTAGGATGTGGTGGAGGTGATGAGCTGTATGGTGGGATGGGATGTGGTGGAGGTGATGAGCTGTATGATGGGATGGGGTGTGGTGGAGGTGATGAGCTGTATGATGGGATGGGATGTAGTGGAGGTGATGAGCTGTATGATGGGATGGGATGTGGTGGAGGTGATGAGCTGTATGGTGGGATGGGATGTGGTGGAGGTGATGAGCTGTATGGTGGGATGCAGTGGTGGAGGTGATGAGCTGTATGATGGGATGGGATGTAGTGGAGGTGATGAGCTGTATGATGGGATGGGGTGTGGTGGAGGTGATGAGCTGTATGATGGGATGGGGTGTGGTGGAGGTGATGAGCTGTATGATGGGATGGGATGCAGTGGTGGAGGTGATGAGCTGTATGGTGGGATGGGGTGTGGTGGAGGTGATGAGCTGTATGGTGGGATGGGATGTGGTGGAGGTGATGAGCTGTATGATGGGATGGGGTGTGGTGGAGGTGATGAGCTGTATGATGGGATGGGATGCAGTGGTGGAGGTGATGAGCTGTATGGTGGGATGGGGTGTGGTGGAGGTGATGAGCTGTATGGTGGGATGCAGTGGTGGAGGTGATGAGCTGTATGATGGGATGGGATGTAGTGGAGGTGATGAGCTGTATGATGGGATGGGGTGTGGTGGAGGTGATGAGCTGTATGATGGGATGGGGTGTGGTGGAGGTGATGAGCTGTATGATGGGATGGGGTGTGGTGGAGGTGATGAGCTGTATGGTGGGATGGGGTGTGGTGGAGGTGATGAGCTGTATGATGGGATGGGATGTGGTGGAGGTGATGAGCTGTATGGTGGGATGGGATGTGGTGGAGGTGATGAGCTGTATGATGGGATGGGATGTGGTGGAGGTGATGAGCTGTATGATGGGATGGGATGTGGTGGAGGTGATGAGCTGTATGGTGGGATGGGGTGTGGTGGAGGTGATGAGCTGTATGATGGGATGCAGTGGTGGAGGTGATGAGCTGTATGATGGGATGGGGTGTGGTGGAGGTGATGAGCTGTATGATGGGATGGGGTGCGGTGGAGGTGATGAGCTGTATGATGGGACGGGATGTGGTGGAGGTGATGAGCTGTATGATGGGATGGGATGTGGTGGAGGTGATGAGCTGTATGATGGGATGGGGTGTGGTGGAGGTGATGAGCTGTATGATGGGATGGGGTGTGGTGGAGGTGATGAGCTGTATGATGGGATGGGGTGTGGTGGAGGTGATGAGCTGTATGATGGGATGGGATGTGGTGGAGGTGATGAGCTGTATGGTGGGATGCAGTGGTGGAGGTGATGAGCTGTATGATGGGATGGGGTGTGGTGGAGGTGATGAGCTGTATGATGGGATGGGATGTGGTGGAGGTGATGAGCTGTATGGTGGGATGGGATGTGGTGGAGGTGATGAGCTGTATAGTGGGATGCAGTGGTGGAGGTGATGAGCTCTATGATGGGATGGGGTGTGGTGGAGGTGATGAGCTGTATGGTGGGATGCTGTGGTGGAGGTGATGAGCTGTATGATGGGATGGGGTGTGGTGGAGGTGATGAGCTGTATGATGGGATGGGATGTGGTGGAGGTGATGAGCTGTATGGTGGGATGCAGTGGTGGAGGTGATGAGCTGTATGATGGGATGGGGTGTGGTGGAGGTGATGAGCTGTATGATGGGATGGGATGTGGTGGAGGTGATGAGCTGTATGATGGGATGGGGTGTGGTGGAGGTGATGAGCTGTATGATGGGATGGGATGTGGTGGAGGTGATGAGCTGTATGGTGGGATGCAGTGGTGGAGGTGATGAGCTGTATGATGGGATGGGGTGTGGTGGAGGTGATGAGCTGTATGATGGGATGGGATGTGGTGGAGGTGATGAGCTGTATGGTGGGATGCAGTGGTGGAGGTGATGAGCTGTATGATGGGATGGGATGTGGTGGAGGTGATGAGCTGTATGATGGGATGGGGTGCGGTGGAGGTGATGAGCTGTATGGTGGGATGCAGTGGTGGAGGTGATGAGCTGTATGATGGGATGGGGTGTGGTGGAGGTGATGAGCTGTATGGTGGGATGGGGTGCGGGGTGGAGGTGATGAGCTGTATGATGGGATGGGATGTGGTGGAGGTGATGAGCTGTATGATGGGATGGGATGTGGTGGAGGTGATGAGCTGTATGGTGGGATGGGGTGTGGTGGAGGTGATGAGCTGTATGATGGGATGGGATGTGGTGGAGGTGATGAGCTGTATGATGGGATGGGATGTGGTGGAGGTGATGAGCTGTATGATGGGATGGGATGTGGTGGAGGTGATGAGCTGTATGATGGGATGGGATGTAGTGGAGGTGATGAGCTGTATGGTGGGATGGGATGTGGTGGAGGTGATGAGCTGTATGGTGGGATGGGATGTAGTGGAGGTGATGAGCTGTATGATGGGATGGGATGTAGTGGAGGTGATGAGCTGTATGATGGGATGGGATGTAGTGGAGGTGATGAGCTGTATGATGGGATGGGATGTAGTGGAGGTGATGAGCTGTATGATGGGATGGGATGTGGTGGAGGTGATGAGCTGTATGATGGGATGGGATGTAGTGGAGGTGATGAGCTGTATGATGGGATGGGATGTAGTGGAGGTGATGAGCTGTATGGTGGGATGGGATGTGGTGGAGGTGATGAGCTGTATGATGGGATGGGATGTAGTGGAGGTGATGAGCTGTATGATGGGATGGGATGTGGTGGAGGTGATGAGCTGTATGATGGGATGCAGTGGTGGAGGTGATGAGCTGTATGGTGGGATGGGGTGTGGTGGAGGTGATGAGCTGTATGATGGGATGGGATGTGGTGGAGGTGATGAGCTGTATGATGGGGTGGGTGGTGGAGGTGATGAGCTGTATGGTGGGATGGGGTGTGGTGGAGGTGATGAGCTGTATGATGGGATGGGATGTGGTGGAGGTGATGAGCTGTGGGGTGCGTGAGTTGGCGGTGATGAGCTGTGGGGTGCGTGAGTTGGTGGTGATGAGCTGCATAGTGTAGCTGTATGGTGGGATGGGATGGGGTAGAGTGTGGTAATTGGGATCGGTAATATGGTGGTAGGGAAGAGTTACGGAAGGTCAAACCTAATGGCACGAATAGGCAAACAATTCTCAACAAAGGGAATGAACAAACACGTTACTCCCCATGCCTGGAAAGTAGAACTGACAGGGTAAGCAGTCATCACATAACTTACCCCCCCCCACACACACACACACACACAAACACACACACACACAAACACACACACACAGACAAACACACACACAAACACACACACACAAACACACACAGACAAACACACACACACACACACACACACACACACACACACACACACACACACACAACACACACTCCTTCCTTCCCTCCTTTGCAACACAAACGTGCATTACCGATAATCCGTTTGCCAAAGGCTACCCAAAAGCTCAATGCACTCATACACTACGGCTCCGCCCCCAACCCCCTCCATTGTACCTCGACTGCTCTGAGAATTCACTGACTCATTGGGTGCGGACGCCTTCCCGACGAACTTTGAAATAAACGCTGAAATTCCAACAGCTGCAAAAAACGCTAGCACTGCTATTATAACGGTCTTCCACGAGTTCACATAACAGCACACCCTCGCATTTTCCTTCTTTTCCTTATCATTCGATTGCTCCACACTTTGAATTTCGTCTCCCCCTTCCCCTACCAGCGGCGAAACGTCCTCCTGGTTATCCTCATCTTCGTCAGCAAACTGAAGCCGCTTGCCTTTCTTCTTGTAGCGTACTGCCATTTCGCAAGCAAAAAATAAATACCCGGTATTAGTTATTGTAATAATTAGTTTATTAAAACTTCAATTAAAAAAAATGACCTCGGAAAAGGAGCTGCGACTGATTTTGCTTGGGCCACCTGGTGCAGGAAAAGGAACTCAGGTTTGTTTTCCCGCGCTTTCAGGCTGTATGGCTATCTCCCATGTACCATTTGCAGGCGGACAAACTTACTGAAGAATACGGAGTACCGCACCTTTCCACCGGTTCGTAGGCCTATGTTCTAATACTAGTACATATAAGTAACTTCGAAGCAAAACTATCTCTATAGGTGACATACTGCGAGCCGTGGTGGCGTCTGGTTCTCCTCTCGGACAAAAGCTTAAATCTGTGCTCGACGCTGGAAAGCTGGTTGATGATGAACTGGTAGGCGAGATGGTTGAAGACAAACTGAAGAAACCTGAATGTAAGAAAGGATTCTTGCTTGATGGATTTCCCAGGACCATCCGACAGGCGGAAATAGTAAGTGTCCTTTCATTTACTCCGATCAGATGCATGACGGACTAGAGGATGGTGGGAAGGGGGGGGAGGGGAGATTTAGTGTTACATGTACTTATACATGTACTGTTTGAAAGGACTACCATGAATTTAAAAAAAGGCCCCACTTGTGAATATTTTGCATCAATGAATGCCACTATGGGATGCAGTGACCTCCAACCACTTCAATCCTGAGTATGTGGACATGGTCACAAACTAATGGAGTCACCTAGAACATAGGCATAGAGTTTTATTTAACCCAATACGACTGTAGACCGCTACTCTGTATCTGCCACTGGTGTGGCTGCGAGAGGCCCCTCTTGTTTAAGCTATCTGAGCTCCATTATCTCTGTTTGAGCGCTATTTTGATCTATGCGGCAGGAGCAGTTGCATATGTGTTAATTGAGTATACGTAGGGGCGGGGTTAGAGGGCAGGTCAAATAGGTGTAACCTGGTTAATATATTAATCATTGCTAAAATTTAATTCAATATCGCGATGTGTGACACAAGTATATTACACATTTGTACAATCTGAATAGGTACGGGTGGGGGGGGGAGGGGGGGGCTGCCCCCCCCCCCCCCCCCCCCCCCAATACTCTATCCGTATGACGTAGAACCAGTCAGATGTTGTACACATGTACCCACTGCATACTGAAGCCTCGATTGGACAACTTCAGGGTGACTTCTCTCAAAGGGCAGCTTTGGTCATCGTTGTTGAGGAGAGCTGACAGTGTATCTGTCTGTCCTCTCCTGCATGTCTGCCCTCTCCTACATATCTGCCCTCTTTCTCATGTCTGCCCTCTCCCTCATGTCTGCCCTCTCCCTCATGTTTGCCCTCTCCTGCATGTCTGCCCTCTCCCTCATGTCTGCCCTCTCCCTCATGTCTGCCCTCTCCCTCATGTCTGCCCTCTCCTGCATGTCTGCCCTCTCCCTCATGTCTGCCCTCTCCTACATGTCTGCCTCTCCCTCATGTCTGCCCTCTCCCTCATGTCTGCCCTCTCCTACATGTCTGCCCTCTCCCTCATGTCTGCCCTCTCCTGCATGTCTGCCCTCTCCCTCATGTCTGCCCTCTCCCTCATGTCTGCCCTCTCCCTCATGTCTGCCCTCTCCTGCATGTCTGCCCTCTCCCTCATGTCTGCCCTCTCCCTCATGTCTGCCCTCTCCTACATGTCTGCCCTCTCCCTCATGTCTGCCCTCTCCTGCATGTCTGCCCTCTCCCTCATGTCTGTCCTCTCCATAAACTCTACGAATGGTCGCTGCTCTCCCTTTCATTTTCAAGTTCTGGTAATGCTCTGCTGAACCCTTGTTGTGCTGTGGTCTCCATTTGTGTGGCTCTTGTCCCAGTGGTTCCTCCAATGGCAGATGGCATTAATCTTCTGTTCCATTTTTGCCCTCTTGCTGTACTGACCTCTGAATTTTTTTTACCCTTCCCTTCCACAAACTTACTAACTGGATATCAGTTTATTGCCCATACACATTGTACCCATGCATGTCACCAAATACTACCCTTTTTTTTTTCCCGCTCAGAGATGATACTTAACTTTTGATCCATATCATAATAGTAGTGGCCAAGAAGCACACACATTAGCAAAAGATTGTGCGATATGTATAGATAACGTGCAGCAACTATACTTAACACCGGTTCCATGTAAATCGAATGTTTTTTCGGCCTTTTTTGTCGAACTCACATTTTGGAAAATTAGTCGGACGAGTGCTAAATGTCGCAAGTTCGTGCGTACATAGTAACCCAACCTTTTACACAATGTTTAGCGCAATTCCAAGCTTCGTACATTGTTCCGCTCGTTTGCAGTATTGGTTAGAAGCGAAGCGGTTAGACCCGTCCCGAAAAAAGGTACACTTTTTTTCTGGGCTTTTTAAAAGTTAAACAACTGTCCAAACGTTCTTACCTCAACAAAAGACATAGCTTTCATACAACTTAAGACTCTTTACTTGTACGGAAGCATTGGAAACAGCTGTACTGACGCGGTAGTAGGGCCCGCCCGATTAGCCAGGTAGCTTTAGTCTCGACCCCAGACGTAAATATTTAACATCAACGGCGGGTGAATTAATGGCTCACTGACAACTTAAGACTCTTTACTTGTACGGAAGCATTGAAACAGCTGTACTGACGCGGTAGTAGGGCCCGCCCGATTAGCTAGGTAGCTTTAGTCTCGACCCCAGACCTAAATATTTAACATCAACGGCGGGTGAATTAATGGCTCACTGACAACTTAAGACTCTTTACTTGTACGGAAGCATTGGAAACAGCTGTACTGACGCGGTAGTAGGGCCCGCCCGATTAGCTAGGTAGCTTTAGTCTCGACCCCAGACCTAAATATTTAACATCAACGGCGGGTGAATTAATGGCTCACTGACGAACGCATCAGTACATGTACACATCCACTTTGTAAAAATGCCCTTACAGGTCAATACAATAAGCAACTACAAAACTATTGTCACTATCACTATCGCTTTTCAGATTCAGACCAGGCAAAAGCATTCGCGCCAAGGCCTTGATGCCTCTTCTGAACACATTTTCAATTCGTTGCACACTAGCAGCATCAAGTTCACTCGCATACTGTATCTGATTACGGACATCAATATGAGGGAGCCTTCGCACGCTGCTTTCATACCCGTCTGCACAACCCATCACCTTCAAAATGTGTGCTTGCGATGCATATTGGATGGCCTCATCAGTTATTGCAGGCGTTTCCTCCAAGACAGAACTCGCTGAAGCATCTGTAGTATGATGGATCCGAGCTTCCCTTTCCGGATTTGACCGAGCTGCCGTTTCGGAATCCGATGCAACTCAGTAATGTATCCTTTCTAGGTCGACCACGCGAACGAGGTTGGCACAAGCAGCATTTGGTACAGTTGGTTCCAGCGGTGCATTTGTCGCATACAGGTTTCTTGTGTTTGGCAGAACAAGGAAGAGACATAATTAATTCATGGCAAATAAATTAACGGCAAATAATTGAAAAGTCTGGGACAACGTTTGGGTCTGGGTACCAGGCGAGAGTGTGTTGTACAAGAACGAGGTAAGTTGTGAACGTTTCACTTGTGCTATATTTTATTGGGTACCTAAACACGTCTACAGACACCATCAAATGTGTTTGAAACCTCTCCGGAAAAAAGTGTACTCGGTAGCATTCGAGCATCGAAAAACGGGCGACCGCGTCTGTTTAAATGAAGTTAACTACGTCACCGTGAATGATACGAAGCTAGGAATAGCACCAATCGTCGTAGAAAGAGTTGGGCTGTCAGAATATGTCTTTTTCAACTTAAAACCACCTTTTCCGACTAATTTTCTAAAAAGTAGGTTCGACAAAAAATACATTCTATTTAAATGGAACCGGTGTTAATTTGTAGTTTTACTTCAAATCTTTATTTCAATTTAGTTTTGATTTTAACTTCTAAATTATTTCCACACCTGTTTTATTACATGTACAAGTATATAATAATAATACATGATTATGATACACGAATAAATAAAATACACTAACTGCAAAGTTAAGTTTAGGTACATGTATCACCCTCCCGGATGATATATCTTAAGTGGAGAGACCGGGCATTGGCCCGCACTAGTGTTAAGTTCAGGTGGCCATATAAGTTAGAGACCACCTTGGACTTGGGGGTGTTGGTCCTTGTGGCAAGGAGTGAAGCAAGTCTTGAGAAAGCTTCTATAGCTTCTCTGCCCCAAGCTCTATATGATTCCACCACAAGCGGAATGCAAGTCCATCCCAGCTCAGAGCACTTAGCATCATTAGCAGAGTGCTTTCTTAGCTCTGCAGCAACTGCTGCTGACCCTGCTGTGAGACCCGCTTCAGAGAGAAGGGATGGGTTTAGCGGAGAAGTCACAGAAAG
>OX442428.1:2056057-2090646 GCA_949361645.1 Spongilla lacustris
TTATTTGAAACAACTTGAGTTATAGCATTGGATTTCACCATAACATCAGCGCTAAATAATTCTACTTTGAACGAAGCGAGTGTGATGGCTGGGTCCGCTGCGTTGGCTGCCGAACTTCGCAAACATGCCGCCAATGATGAGAAATGCAACACTAGGGTTGGGTTTGTATCCCCTTAACAGTGGAGGCATATGGTTGCTAGGGAGAAGAAGCGGGCAGGTGTCTCGACAAAATAGCTACACGGATTGCTGCTCGAACTGGGTGTCCCAAGTCTTCTGCAGTGTCATGGCTATACGGAAGGTTAAGCATTACCCTGGTCAGGGCCAATGCTAGGGCTCTACTGGCTAGGTCGCCTTCATTTTTATAATGACTATTAGGGTCTAGGTAGAGCTACATGTATAGGTATAGGTCTGTAGCATTATGTAAGTTATATTATAATATTTTTAAAAATAGCAGATGTATTTTATTATAAAGCAGATGTAGTTTTAAAAGTCAAGCTGCACAATGGTTTCTTCACGAACGAGTGGCTAAGTGGGGAAAAAAAAAAAAAAAAAACTTGACCCAGCCAGGATTTGAACCTGGAATCCCCTGATTCGTAGTCAGGTGCCTTATCCGTTGGGCCACAGGGCCAATTTATGTTTATTTGGTCTTTACTTTAGCTGAAAACATGGGCACAAAATAGATTCTGTCTTTTTTTTTTTTTTTTTTTTTTTTTTTTTTTTTTTTGGAAAATCAGGTGAAATTTTTTTAATCCTTGCTGTAGTAGTTAACACCTACACGTGGACCTTTTACCACATCAATTGGCTAACCTATAGAAGTACCTGCACAGCAAACCCGAAATGAATGATTTATTAAATGCCTAAGAAATACATGCACTGTATGTATTCAGTGGTTGTGGTAAGAAATTACACTGCTCAGAAGTGGGTGAAAGTTACCCCCAGGGGTGAAGGGAGTGTATGCTTGATGTCATTATCAGCTACCAAGTATTGTTATTATCAATCCCCCAACCCCAGCTACAGAAATCTCTGTTATTAAGCATCTCATTCCTGGGAGAAAGAACAGTAACCCATTACTCCTAAGTGTGCATAAGGTTAACAGTTCTTTTTTTTTACTGGAACCACGTGATTCAGAAAGTAATTTTAATAATTAAGCAGTGAAAACAAATATCATGTTCTAGCCAGCGAGCCGTCAACAAAAAATATATATATGATTTTAAAAATCATTACGAACTACTTTGGGGGGGGGGGGGGGGGGGTGGAGAAAAAAAAAATTAAAGAGGCAAAAATTGACCCAGCCAGGATTTGAACCTGGAATCCCCTGATTCGTAGTCAGGTGCCTTATCCGTTGGGCCACAGGGCCAACTTGTACGAATTCCCGCATTTATTTTTCTTATAGTGCATGATTGTTATTCTCTATCCCTGTAGCTTGACGATATAATGAAGAGAAATAATTACCACCTGAACGGCGTCATTGAATTTCGCATTGATGATCTTTTGCTATTGAGAAGGATCACTGGAAGGTATGAGCGCAAGTCAACTATGAGTACTAGTACTGACCTCCCCCCCCCCCCCCCCCCCCAGGCTGGTACATCTTGCCAGTGGCAGGTCTTACCATGAAGAGTTCAATCCACCCAAAGTTCCCATGAAGGATGATGTGAGTACCCCCCCCCCCCCCCCCCCCTTTTTTTTGGTGCAAAAATATACATACACGTAAGAGATCATATATGCATGGAATCACTAATTGCTGGGTAATGTGTCCATGGCTTGAACATTAACTAGCTGGACATTTCCTTAAAGCAGTCCCTCTTTAGATTTCCACCAAGTTACTTCATATCACTGCACTTGCTTTCTCCAAAGCACCCCAAAAAGATAGCACGTGCATGCATTGCTATTTAGCACACACTCTTATCAGTACAATTTTCCCCCTTCTTGGATCCACCCCTGTGGTGTGTGCTTGTGCAATTACAATCTTGTCACTAATCATATGTGATCAGGTATTAGTGGGCTCTGACCTCTCCACCACAAACACTACCCATACACACTCTAACAGATTAGAAAAATCTCAAGCAGTGGTTTTATGTGTGAGTGTGTGGGGGGGAAGGGGAGAGCTCTAAGGCAAGGAGAAAGAGACGGGGGGGGGGGGGGGGGGGGGGGGGGGGGGGGAGAGAAAAAGTGCCCCCTGTGTCCAGAGCGTTTCTCTGTTATGAGAGGCCTTTTCTGTTTCTGTAGGTGACAGGTGAACCTCTTGTTCGCCGCTCTGATGACAATGCTGAGGCCCTTAAGAAGAGGCTGGATGTATACCACAGCCAGACCAGCCCTCTTGTGGAGTATTACACGAAGGCAGGCTTGCTGAAAACACTGGATGCAGCCCAACAACCAGACGTTGTCTACCAGATGATAACGAGTTTTGTACAGTAGAAGTTTTTTTTTTTCAAGACCATTTGGGTAACTTTCTAGCTAGTTATTGGAGTGTTAAATTGTTGTATAAAACCTGTTGGATTGAGATCAATAACTCACTGGCAGTACATGAACAAGAAGATAATATGGTGATAGTATACAGGCATGTTACATGTACAGATAACACTTGATGGTCAGGGCCAGCAACTTTGCATCTCTTCACATAATGTATGTAATTTGTAATGTAATTCAATGTGCACATGTCAGAAAGTTGTTGGCATAGCGTTGTATGTAACTGTGTGCATATTTCAGTTTCAGCAATGCGCTTTACCCACTAATATTCATCTATACCCACGCACAGTAGTTGGCCATGTACTGAGTACAGTATGCTGTTGGAATAAATTAATGTGTCTAATGTTGCTGCTCTGTAACTTCCCGACTCCGTTCTATTGGCTGGATGCAGCTCCTCTATTTAGCATTTGCCGTATCATCACAGTTAAAACTGAAATACTTATATTAAATTTCATGAGTTCAAAAATTGGTGTGATGGATGTATACGAAGACAGACAAAACAGAAAGGAGATAAGTGCGACTGAAACATTCAAGTGGCATGGTGGCACGCTGCCTCGTCATCTATTAACAGTAAGCAAATTTTATATGCAAACAGTTAGGCTGGTGGTGCATTTCCTTAGTGGTGGAAACTTATACGGTGCATGAGGTTCAGGTGTGGCTCTTAGGACAACTTCCACAAGGTCAAGAGCTCTGGCCACCCTCTACGGGCCAATGCTGGAGCTATTCTGATGAGATCGTACCTGCCAGCATCTGCCTTTAATTATTTTGGATTGTATTGATAGTAACATTAGCTAGCCAGAGATATTATCTCTGCATTAGTACATGCAATGAGGCTTACTATACTATCTATGATGCTATGGAATGTACATGTATATAATGTCATTATTAATTATTGATAATGTTAACACTTTCGCAAGACTTGCTTCACACCTTGCCACAAGGACCAACACCCCCAAATCCAAGGTGGTCTCTAACTTGTATGGCTGCCTTAATACTAGTGTGGGCCAATGCTAGGTCCCTCCTCTTAAGGGGTGGATATATCATCCAGGAGGGTGATACATGTAGTTCCTAAACATAACTTTGTAGTTAATGAATGTGTTTTATTTATTCGTGTATCGTAAATATATCATTGTAGATGATGTATTCATGTATAAACATGCAGGGAATACATACATAGAATAATTAAGTATAGAATCGATTATACTAGAAAAGAAATACTTACATGTGAAATATTAATAAAAGGACTAACTATTCTACTATATAGGGAAGTCCTATCCCATCAGCCATATCCAAAGCACTCCTCCATCTGATACGAGAGCCCCGGAGACACAAATCAGTGGCTCTAATGATTGCAAACGACAAACTAGCCCACAGCCATCCCATTACTTCTCCATATGACTTTCCCCATTTCATACAGATGTGCCCAGAGAGGTGCCTAAGATAGTAGGTTGCTTCACATCCCAAGGCACCATCAACTGACACTACAATTGGTGTAAATGAGGCTCGTCTAGCATATGCATTAGCTGCATTGTTGTTTATTCTGCTTCAGCTGATGACAGGACTGCTGCAATACTTCTTTGAACATGAGAGGGTGCATCTGTGTCTATCACATGTACATCAAAAAGTGCTTGAGCCTGAGGCTGCCAAACCCCTCGTACACCAAGGTCAGCAATTAAGGAGGGCTCGCCTGCACATGCCTCTTGTATCACTGGTTCTCGGATAATGTCCTTATTAACAATAGATGACAGGTCACCAAGAGTGTCTCTTATTTTGCTTTTGTCATCTCGTCACGTCGGTGCATGATGTAAATTAAATTTACGCAACAAAACATATCCGGAGCTGGGCCGGAGAAAGATGTTATTATGGGGCATATACGGTAATAGGGCCACCCGACTAATTGAGGGGTGATGCGCAGAGGTCAAACATAAGGTTGGGAGTCAAATAGCACCCGCGTGCTAAAATTAATTGCTCATTCGGCGCCACACAAAGCGGTCAAATCTGTACACGATAACCTTTGCCACCATTTCTACCATTACTGCCCTTCGCACGAAACCATGTATCCGCTACAATTTATAAACGTCACAAAGATCATTTTGTCAACGGAGAACAGAGTATAAGAAATGAAAATTAATAGATGAAGTGGTGTTAGTCCTTTCCTTCAACATCGATACCATATTTCGATTTCAGCAACTCAATCTGTTCACGCTTGAGATCTTTGTTCATCTTCTTAAACGCCTACAAGAAGAAACAAACAATGTAACTTAAGTATGCACATGCTTGGTCACTAATACTGAGGCAGAGGGAGAGGCATCAGACAAAATGCTCGTTTCGTTTCTGCATAGTGCATAGAACACACTGGGAGTTGGATTTGTACTCATCACGTGCCCTCCAAACAACGGGGAAAAACGTGGGGCATAAAAATATATATTGCTTTCGGTACGTACCTTGTGTGGCTGGTAGTAGAGCACCACGAGATACCTATTGCAAACGTTGAATCCCGAAAGATGCTCGCAAGCGTTCTTAGCGTCGAATATGTCCTCGTAGACGACGAAAGCCGTCCCTTTCGTGTTGGCCGCACAACCGCTGTGAAAGGAACGACACATTTACGTGAACCGATGCGCTACCTAAATACACGGGCGTACAGTCTGATCTGGCGAAGTGCCCCGTACTTCCCGAAGATGTCATACATCTCTTCGGTCGTTATCTCGAAGGGTAGGTTTCTAGAACAAAACACATCAGGATCAAACGCCAATACGATAACACGCTCACCATGACTAGCTATGCGACTTGTAAGTATCATGCAGCCATGCTCGCGACACGTGTGTAAAAATAAAAATAAGATAACCACGATGCACGTGATGTTAACCACGATTATGATCACGTATATGTACCAACACGAGGTGTGGCTGTATTATGTAGCTAGCCAAGAGCCAAATACACAGGAGCCATGTCTTCCAATACATACTTATAGTGCATGAATATAACGGTTGTGCAATGAGGCTTAATATCGCTGCCCCTCTCAGGTATGCCATACTACTGTCCCCACACTACTGCACTACTGCCCCTCTCAGGTATGCCATACTACTGTCCCTCTCAGGTATGCCATACTACTGTCCCTCTCAGGTATGCCATACTACTGTCCCTCTCAGGTATGCCACACTACTGTCCCTCTCAGGTATGCCACACTACTGTCCCTCTCAGGTATGCCATACTACTGTCCCTCTCAGGTATGCCATACTACTGTCCCTCCCAGGTATGCCATACTACTGTCCCTCTCAGGTATGCCATACTACTGTCCCTCTCAGGTATGCCACACTACTGCCCCTCTCAGGTATGCCATACTACTGTCCCTCTCAGGTATGCCATACTACTGTCCCCCTCTCAGGTATGCCATACTACTGTCCCCCTCTCAGGTATGCCATACTACTGTCCCTCTCAGGTATGCCATACTACTGTCCCACTCAGGTATGCCATACTACTGCCCCTCTCAGGTATGCCATACTACTGCCCCTCTCAGGTATGCCATACTACTGTCCCTCTCAGGTATGCCATACTACTGTCCCTCTCAGGTATGCCATACTACTGCCCCTCTCAGGTATGCCATACTACTGCCCCTCTCAGGTATGCCATACTACTGCCCCTCTCAGGTATGCCATACTACTGTCCCCACACTACTTCCCCTCTCAGGTATGCCATACTACTGTCCCCACACTACTTCCCCTCTCAGGTATGCCATACTACTGTCCCTCTCAGGTATGCCACACTACTGCCCCTCTCAGGTATGCCACACTACTGCCCCTCTCAGGTATGCCATACTACTGCCCCTCTCAGGTATGCCATACTACTGTCCCTCTCAGGTATGCCATACTACTGTCCCTCTTAGGTATGCCACACTACTGCCCCTCAGGCATCTGTCGTACTGCTGCTAAGGATTGTCATATTGTTACTTCACAGGTCTGTCGTACTGCTACTCTACAAGTACGTCATACAGGTCTACTGTACTGCTATGCTCCATATGCTACTATCCTGTGTCTCATAGCACACCTTCCTATACATGATATAAACTTGAACAGGTCACGTTTTATACCTTTGTTGTGCCACAAATCATTTTATCTGCAATGCACAACAAATATTTTGATTTGACGATACACCAGCCTCATTTTGCTTTCTTCTAGTCATAGAATGATATCTACTTGCTAATGGTAGGCCAATACGAATCTCCCATAGTTTCTCTCACTCAAGAGTAATGTTCCATGAAGTAGCGTGGATATCACAACCACTATGCCACCCAAGAAAGGACCAACAACCATAGTGGTTTTACACACACAGCCTCGGAGCATCAGCTCTCTTGGGCAACAACAGTTCAACTTCTAGTTATTGGAAAGTATAATTTATTTTCCAACATGCAGTGCACGAAGAGCCTCACCGCCTCGGGCTCCAACCATAACAGCCACACTTCGGAAACCCCTGATGCAAATTCGTGCACGATGGGAACACGTGGCACACACGTAAAATTTAGTTGGCAATACAACCAAGGAACCATCTTTGGGCCAAAGATACCAGAGCAATATATAAGAAGCGCGCACATAATGGGTACTAGTACAAAGGCACCTTAGTTCGTGTGCTTATAGGCTAATCCCCGGTAGTAGAACGTACCGAACATACAGAATCCTATTCACTTCTGGCGGCAAACGAACCTACAAGTGATGTAATCATTTAACAGGGTTGCAAAAAAGAAGACAAAAGAACCAGCTTACGTTTGCCCTCCTCGCTGCGGCTAACGCCATCTTTTTGTTGTATTATTATTACTACTACTATTATTTATTTACACGACATCACGTGCAAGTCGACAGGGGCTAAGTACAACTTCACCACTCGTGATTCTTATATCATTTTGCGGCAATTATTCATTGGAGTGAACTTCAGGGATGGCAGAAACCACGAACGATATTAGTAGTAGTGGTAAGGAAAGCTTTTGCATGTTTAACGGGAGCGGCACATATGGGTATTTGGCAGAAGAAGCAATTGGTTACGTTGTTTACCCGCTGCTGTTTTATTCTGTTATACGGACAACACTACACCCAGCGTAGAAATTATGAGCCTTCTTTTCTTGATGTTCCTGTGTAAGGGGTATGGGTGTTATGTGTTTGTATAAGTAGCAAGGAGAACCCTTATTTAATACGTCTCCGAAACTCACGTCACAGTAGTTCATACGGAAGAGATGGACACAACACCCTCGAAGCCGGAAACGGCCGGCGACCCATCAGTCCAGTTGGAACCCACGCAAAACGAAATGGAGAGAGAGCGACTTCAGAATCAAGCAGAGTCGGTACGCTAAATCCGCGCAGCTGTAAATGCTATGATGCTATGACTTGTTCTGGCTTGTATTGTGAGCAACAGCAGAAATTTCCCTTGCTTGTTCTCATTGCTTTGCTTTTATGTGCTCTGTGCAAGCATACCTTTGTGTGTGTGTGTGTGTGTGTGTGTGTGTGTGTGTGTGTGTGTGTGTGTGTGTGTGTGTGTGTGTGTGTGTGTGTGTGTGTGTGTGTGTGTGTGTGTACGCGCGCGTGTGGTTTATATTTGACATGTTGTGCATGTGTGTGGTGTACATGTGTGTGTAAGTGTAAGTACGTAGTAGTTCACTCCCATGTTACTTCAATCCATATGACTGTGAAGTAATGAATTTATAAATCAACAAATGGTACACAAGTTTTATTTTTCTACACCTCTCACTTTTCCTTCCCACCCACTGTTATTTCCACCCCCTCCTTCCACCTACCAAATCTTCATTTGCACCTGCTCTCCCTCCTCCCCCTCCTTTTCCTCCTCCCTCCTCCTTTTCCTCCTCCCTCCTCCCCCTCCCTACTCCTTCCCCTCCCTCCTCCAGCTGCAAGACGAGATCCAACTCCTGAGGAAGCAGTTGAGTCAGAAGGAGCAGGAGCTCAGCGAGGTGAAGAAGGCCCTGGGGATCACCCCCCTCACTGAACTGAAGCAGAGCATGCAGCACGGGTTTGATGCGGTTGGCCACAAGTGGAAGGAAGTCACAGACACTGACACGTGAGTGGCAAATGTGCCCCACTACTTTTGTTGGTAGGGAGGTAATATACGTATCGTGGGCTTGCGCCCCTCCCCCTTCCACTTTTCTAATATATAACAGTTATAAGAAAATTGATGAGACACTGACAACATGGAAGACAAAAGTTCAAGACTCAGGAGCGTAAGTTCCGGGTGCCCATGTTTTTAAATAGATTTTCCGGCTGCCCTAAATTCCCCCACCCTTCTACCTTACATCATCTTGTATAGTCTTGGGTGTCTTCAGTCTTTACACACCCCTCCCACCCCCATACCCCACCCCCAGCACCCTGTGGCAGGGTGGCATATTTGTCATCCTGGGGTGTCTGAAATAACCTCAAGGATACTGATGTGCCCAATGATTCCTTGTAAATTCTTGCATCTTAATAATATACATGTACCTCGGGTTAAAGTTCAGTGAGGACGCTGCTCTGTGAGCTGCTATTGTGGGATACCTGGGATGATCCTTGCAAATTCTTGCATCTTAATAAATAAATGTATACAAGTACCGCAGGTTAAAGGTCAATGAGGAGGGCTGCTTTGCTCTGCTCTCATTGTGAGCTGCTTGTTGTGGCCATTGTGGGATATCTGGCTGCTCAGCTATGTTACATTGTTTGGTACTCTGTGCTGGTCAGCTGTTTATAAACTTGAGCTGGTTGGTGGAGCATATTCCAAAGTACATGTGTTGTGTTAGATGATCTCATTTCACACATGTTGTGTGGGCTACACAGTACTAAGGTTGCTTTGTCAGGGCCACTATGAAGTTGTGAATAATTGCAACCATGTGAATGCAAGGGCAGATGAGGTAGTGGTGAGTGGAGAGAGGTAGTGGTGAAGGGAGAGGTAGTGATGAGGGGAGGGAGGCATTGATGAGGGGAGGGAGGTACTGGTGAGGGGAGGGAGGCATTGATGAGGGGAGGGAGGTAGTGGTGAGGGGAGAGAGGTAATGGTGAGGGGAGGGAGGTAGTGGTGAGGGAGGGAGGTAGTGATGAGGGGAGGGAGGCATTGGTGAAGGGAGGGAGGTAGTGGTGAGGAGAGGAGGCATTGGTGAGGGGAGGGAGGTAGTGATGAGGGGAGGGAGGCATTGGTGAAGGAGGGAGGTAGTGATGAGGGGAGGGAGGCAGTGGTGAGGGGAGAGAGGCATTGGTGAGGGGAGGGAGGCATTGGTGAAGGGAGGGAGGTAGTGGTGAGGAGAGGAGGCATTGGTGAGGGGAGGGAGGCATTGGTGAGGGGAGGGAGGTAGTGGTGAGGGGAGGGAGGTAGTGGTGAGTGGAGGGAGGTAGTGGTGAGGGGAGGGAGGTAGTGGTGAGGGGAGGGAGGTAGTGGTGAGGGGAGGGAGGTAGTGATGAGGGGAGGGAGGTAGTGGTGAGTGGAGGGAGGTAGTGGTGAGGGGAGGGAGGTAGTGGTGAGGGGAGGGAGGTAGTGGTGAGGGGAGGGAGGTAGTGATGAGGGGAGGGAGGCATTGGTGAGAGGAGGGAGGCATTGGTGAAGGGAGGGAGGTAGTGGTGAGGGAGGGGAGGCATTGGTGATGGGAGGGAGGCATTGGTGAGGGGAGGGAGGTAGTGGTGAGGGGAGGGAGGCATTGGTGAGGGGAGGGAGGCATTGGTGAGGGGAGGGAGGTAGAGGGGAGGGAAGGGAGGCATTGGTAAGGGGAGGGAGGTACTGGTGAGGGGAGGGAGGCAGTGGTAAGGGGTGGGAAGAAATGGTCTTAGCTGATTAGTACTGCATACATCTGTCAGAGGTGTTAGGTGGTAAGCCATCTTTGGGATAAACAGCGTGTAAGCAAAGTTGATCTAACCACATTCTCACCCAGTTTTGTATACATGAGTGTTGTGTGTGTACAACTTTAATGTGCATCTGATCTTTCTATTGTGCATCTGCTTAGATACCAGAAGACGAAGTCCACTCTCAGTGAAGGTGGTAAGAAGGCATCTGATGCACTGTCAAACGCTGGGACTAAGATAAAGTCAGTTATGTGTGTGTGACTAGAAGGGTTAGGTTTTGACTTCTTGTTTTATCGGGGGGACCCAAGGGATAATGAAACAGTCAAGTCTATCGGTGAGAAGACTACAGCAGCATTCAAGCGCACTGGCACATATATAAAGGAGAAGGGTACTGTGCTTAAGGTGAGCCTATGGTAACTAGTCCTATCACTATGACCACAGTGGCTAGGCCACTTACCACACAATCACTATGGCTAGCTGTGCACCAGTTCAGTCCACCCTACAAACATTCACCCAGAGGGTTCAAACATTCACCAAGGGGGTTCTCTGTTTCTCTCTCACACAAAACGGAACTAACCCAACTTTGTTGTTCTGCATGGCCTGATTAGCTATTTACTAGTTCACATATTTTTGTACTCATTTATTAGTGTTTCCTATAACAAGGTTCCTTAGAACAGGTGGACGACTAAACAAGAGGCCTTATAGAATTGTAAGGAGTTTTCCTTTTCCCAACCGCAATCAAATGGACACAGTACATGTAGACAAATGTACATGTAGTCCACTCTTTTACTGCATATACATACATGTATGGTACCTTATAACAGGGCCAAATCCAGAATTTACCAGAGGGGTGGCAGTGCATGGGAAGCTGTTGGGAAGGGACAGATCCCCTAGCGATTGGCCGAGTCTGAAATCCCCTCCACCGCATACGCCCCTGTTGTGCTCTCTTCATTGACATATGTCTGTACTGTACGTGTATTATAGACCTGATAATAAATTTTAGTAATGTTAATATGAAGACCAGTAACCAGACTTTCAAGTATGTTGCAACACGTAATCTGTAGATCGTCATTGGTTCTGTGCACGTTACTATTTCGATCACAGATATCTTGAAGCCAGATAAGAGAGCGTAAGAGAGTGTGTGTTTGCATGTGTATGGGGGGGGGGGGGGGGGGGGGGGGGTTTACCATTTGGAGAGTAAACATTTTTGGCCACAATTGGTACATGAATGTGTGCACTTCTTACACAATGACATCGCTGGTCACTTCTTTGTGCTATTACATATGCAATCATAGACCATTGGTCTTTTAATGCTGTATATATGACAGATATGGTCTGTGCTCTCAATTTGCAGACAAAGGTGTGGGCTTCGACAGATGCAGCTCCCTCCAATGGGGAGACTGTGGTCCACGATGAGCCGACTCAGAGCAACTAACTGTGGCGATGGATTGGAGTGTTGTTTAAACTTGCTATATATAATTTGTAAAGAGCCCCTTTTATTATTCAGCACCATTTTATGCTGTACTTTTTTGTGTTCTGTTGGTTGTGAGATATAGTACTGTGGACAAGATGATTTGATTTAAGTGCCATCAGAATGCAGTGTTGTACTGTTTTGCATCTTTTGATATTTATCGTATGACAATCTGAATGGCATAGCAAGGAATATTAATATCGCAGGCAAGTTTGTTGTTTGGCTCTTGCCTTCTGACCACTATCCATTCTAAAATTAAAAATAGGTGTGCGTTAATTAATAGATGGTTTAATTATACATATTGCATGACATTCATACGATTATAAGTCACGAGGGCTGCTGCTTACTTACCACCATATAGGCCATACTGGCTGTAACCATGCCCTTACCCCCTTCATAGTGTCTCATCTCACCGCATGTAGGCAAAGCCACGAACACGCTTTTGTGCATCAGTGTTTAAATCGTCACTTGAACTAGAATTATGTACTAGTACTGAGTAATCAGCATATATAACCACAGTCGTGCGCTGTGCATGGCTCGATGTCTGTCCGAGGTCATGTTGACGATCGAAACGCCAGGCCTAAGGCGACCGCGTGACATGCACTACAGTGTGAAAAATAAATAAATCTTTCACTAATCACATAGCTTCACACATACGAGCCCAATGTGAGGCTACTGCTGTGGATGACTGTGTACAGTACTTTCTGCCGGCTATGTAGGTGCTCGCTCATTCATTAAATTTCAAATGTATGCTCATCAATTAGAAATCAGGACCAGTTCTAATGAATGAGCACCTTTATAGTGGCAGAAAGTGCACAGGCAGTCATCCACATCACACTGCCTACAGTAGACTCACTTTGGGCTTGTATGTGTGAAGCTATGAGTAACCTTCCTCCTCCCTCTCTCCCTGACGCCTATCCATTTCAATTAAATATCATTAATATTAGGGTTGGTGGTTAGTTAAAGGCTGCAAACTTTACTTAATTAACTGCTTCTATTTATATGTTATTCAAGATTGGTAATGTAGGGCCATTGTATCTCGATTTAGTGGTTTGAATTCCAATGTTTGATATTTTAAGGAAATGTTGAAGCTTTTGGATGCCTCTAGAATGGTATGTTATAATTGGGTGTTATTCGGAATTATCGTTAATTTAATTTTTTGACTTAATTATTTTAATTTATTTACATGAACAAATAATTTAAGCTTACATTAATAGAGCATTTATCAACAATTTTAAGTTAATTAACTGCTAGGGGTTAATTTACAAACAATTTTCCTTGATTGTGAAACACACTATTTAAATAAAATGCCTTTGCAATGGTGAACGCCATCGTCTTCCTTTTATTGTTAACACTTCATGCAACACCGTTTCAATATGGCAAAGTACATGCCACCTGCCCTGACACATATGCCCTGTCCTGCTCAACTATTGAACTATTGCAGCCGCAGAGGTTGTGGGATTGGCCAACCAAGCAGAGCACAACAAATGTATGAAGTGTGCATATTCACACCCATAGTCATTGAGACTTCAGGAGTTTTTGGGACAGAGACTTAAACTTCTGAAGGAGCTTTATCATCGGCTTAAACGCAATACCTACTCTTACCTGCTTTATGCAGCTTCATGGATTCTGAGGGTCAGCAATTAGTGGAACACCTTTTCTGTAACTTTGCCTATGTAAACTTCCGTTGTGTAACATATGTGCGTTCATTTAGCCTGTAAATTGTAAAATCAGATTGTTCTTAAAATAAATTCTGCGTATAATAAGAATGTCCCCTAGACCATGATAACAGCCTGCACACCCTTGCTAACAAAGCTCTAGCATTAGCCCTTAAAAGAATGATAACAGAATGAATATCACTTTAGTGAGGGCTAATGCCAGAACCATACTCTCCAGGATTATACCAGAATATTAAATGAATGATATAAATAATAACAAGGCTCTTGTGGATGTCGCTACAGTTGACCTTCATGTGGCCTTTTCACTTCTTCGTATGTGTGGAAGTTACTGTAAGTTAGTACATGTAGCCAGAGCCACTCCTCCAAGCCATTGTGCTGACTATCTGAAGCTCTTTGATGAAGAGGTAAGGCTGTGCTTCACTTCCTGCATTGCTGTGGATGTTCCTGACCCAAATTGGCAGCAAGCACAACTCAGTCATAGTTTTGGTGGGCTTGGCTTTCGATCCCTTGCTGT
Organism: Spongilla lacustris; assembly: GCA_949361645.1. Lineage (NCBI taxonomy): Eukaryota > Metazoa > Porifera > Demospongiae > Spongillida > Spongillidae > Spongilla > Spongilla lacustris. The sequence continues at coordinate 2,069,984 of OX442428.1, forward strand.
GCACTGTTCTGCTGAGTTTATAGCTTCCCTTGCTTCATCAGGATTTGGTAGTGCTGACAATATACACATGCTTCAGACTGTGACCCGCTTCAATACTCAGGTTCACCCTGATGAGTCAATCACAGCTGAGGAAGTTCTGGCCAACCTGTCTCCACAAAGAGCTCTGTCTCGAGCTCTTTGTGGAGGCAGGTTGGCCAGAACTTCCTCAGCTGTGATTGACTCATCGGGGGGAACCTGAGTATTGAAGCGGGTCACAGTCTGAACTCTAAGAAGCTGAATATGCATGCTTTCCAATCCCTGCTATCTTCCTCCTCTCCAGTGAATAAGGCTCGGATCCTTTCTGTTTCTGCCCCTCACGCGGGTTCTTGGATTTCAGTCATCCCTTCTACTGGTCTGGATCTGCACCTTAACTCTGCTGAATGTCAGGTAGCACTATGGTGGCTGGGTCTTGACACCTCAGGAGGTTCCCTGTGTCCACATTGTCCTGATATTGCCCTTGACCCTCTAGGTCACCATGCAGCCTCCTGACAACATGGGGTGATGTGGTTGCAAGGCACAATCACTTGCGGGATATTATTCCTAACTTTTGCCACCAGGCCCATCTTTCTGTGAGGTTATAGTGGGGTATGGCTTAACTAGGGACCATTGCCCTGTGGATGTCCTTGTTCAGGGATGGGACAGAGGAAAGCAATGCCAGTGCATCTGTGGGAGCAGCAGCCTATGCTGCTGAACTTAGAAAGCATGTGGCCAATGACACCAGATGCCAGGAGTTGATGTATCCCCTTGGCTGTAGAAACCTACGGTAACTGAGGGATGCGTTTTTTTCCCGTCTTGCCTCTCTACTTGCCATCGGCCAGGCCATCCCCAAACCCAAAATGCTGGCTGACATATATGGCCACCTGAACATGCCACTGGTGAGGTCAGTGGCTAGGGTCATCATGGGGAGAGAAAATGTCTGGATAGGTTGGTAGAACTGTACGTAGGTTTGTTAGCAGCATCTAAGTTAGTTATCCTTATTATTATTTTTAAAATTATGTAATTGTGTAAGTCCATTTATCCTGCTGTAACTGTATTCTGTATTGCGAATAATAATAATAATAATAAATTATATATATATATATATATATATATAATTATATATATATATAATTATATATATATATATTTTTTGCGAAAATCAAGATTTCGTTATATTGGCAATTTACATATACACACATACATACATAAAATGCACAACTAACTACACCACACATCTAAATCTACAATGCACTTCTACTCAACATAGCTCTTGAGTTGGCCTTAATTAGGGACATGTTCAGACGACCATATAGATTAGAAATCACTCTGGACATCGCTTGGTTGGTTTTGATGCAGAGCCTGCGGGCCAAACGTGAGATGGTATGTTGTGCTTCTATGCCCCATGCACCATAGGCTTCCACTGCTAAGGGCACATAGATCCATCCAAGTTCTTCACACTTTGGATCGTTTTCAATGTGCTTTCGGACTTCAGCAGATGCAGCTGCTGACCCCCCTGTGAATCCCGCTTCGGCAATAACATTAGAGTTAAGCGGTGAAATCACAGTGAGGTCTAGGGCTGCTGGTCTGCTGCAGAACCAGTTGGGAACCAAAATGTCAGCTGGCCTAGTGCAACGGTTGTCATGGCTCAACCCACTTCTAGCTTCACATTGAACACTTATGCCTGCCCGACGAAACAACTCAGCCAGTATGTCTCTGATGTTGTGTCTTATGACAACATCCCCCCCCCTCTCTTACAAGTTGTCGCATGGTGCCCCAAAGAATCTAAGGAATGGTCATAGCACAAAGAACATTGAGACCCTGCTGATGTATCCATGCCAAGCCACCATTTGATAGCTATATGGCACTCTTCAGGGTCAAGGTGCAAACACTGACCAGGCATTGGTATCATAGAGAGCCATGAGGAGGAATGTGGTGCTGATACAGATAACAGCCTTGCCTTGTCGGCTAGTGAACTCTTGTTAAGTAGACACTTGAACTGAACGTCCTCAATGTTAATAATAATAATAATAATAATATCAAGCAGAAACCGGCTGATATTTACATTCCTAACTGGTCTAGAGGTGAACCTTTAGCAATGGACATCACTGTTGTCAGCCCTACACAGGTTCATCTCTTAGATTACCACCATCCACAGTCTGAACAACTTTGTGCTGCTCATTGGAGAGAGGAACAAAAGCGAAAGAAGTACGAACAAAGTTTAGATGCCGAACATATACTTTTTGTTCCTTTGGCTGTTGAGTCTTTTGGTGGTTGGGGCACAGCTAGTATACCCATTTTCAAGACTCTGGCCAGAATGGTGGCCAACAGATCAGATCAGCCAGTTTCATCAATATCTTGCTGGCTATACCAAAGGCTTGCCATTGCTTTGCAGAAGAACAATGCCCGTGCATTGATTGCTAGGCAGCCTCTTGTTTAGTATAGTGTAGTTTATTGTGTTGTTGTGTCTCAAGTTTTGTGCATTTGCATGTATACATATATCCATTTGTACTTTGCTTGTAACCGTTGTATTGTTTCATAATAAAAATAATAATAATAATAATAATAATAATAAAAGAGCCTATCCTCCAAGCTGGATGACCACCTCTTCAAGGTTCTACTTGACATGTCCTCCATCGCTGACAAGGCTCGCTTGCTGTCTGTTTCCTCCCCTCATGCAGGTTCATGGCTGTCTGTTACTCCGTCAGAAGGTCTTGGACTCCATCTTGACCCTTCCCAATTTCAGGTTGCCATCAAGTGGTGGCTTGGCCTGGACCTTTCATATGGTTCATGCTGCCCACTGTGCCCTGAGATTGCCTTGGACCCACTTGGTCATCATGCTGTTACCTGCAAAAGGGGTGGTGATGTGGTTTCCCGCCACAACAAACTGCGTGATGTCCTTGCAGAGTCCTGCCGGCGAGCTCATCTGCATGGGTGTCCAGGTGGAAATGGGTAATAATCTCACCAATCACAGCCACACCCGTCCAGCTGACCTTTTAGTTCCAAACTGGGTCTTGGGCAAGCCAGCAGCTTTTGACTTGTCTGTCACATCTCCGCTTAATCCTACAACTCTTTTGGAAGTGAGTGTGACAACAGGAGTAGCTGCACTGACCACTGAGCTGAGAAAGCACTCCTCCAATGACACCAAATGTAAGGAACTTGATTGGGTCTGTGTACCATTGGTGGTGGAGTCGTATGGAGCCTGGGGAAAAGAGGCTTTGGAGTCCATCTCTCAGCTAGCCTCTCGACTAGCCACTTGCTCGTCCAAGACAAAGTCTGTTGTTCTTACCGAACTCTACGGGCGGCTGAACCTTCACCTGGTACGAGCTAATGCCATTGCCATCCTTTCCCGTAGCATCAGTCAAAGTGATGTAGGGTAGATATATAGTTAGCATTTTGTGTACATTGTGTTTAGTCTAGTTGTATGTGTTTATGTATCAGTGTATTTGTGCATGTCCATTTATCCTGTATATCTAAAAAAAAAAATAACAGTATTATAGCTGTTGTTTAGTGGTGTTATTTGTGTACTATTCATGACTTATTTTACATGTTTTTAATAATAATAATAATAATGTTCCTGTGGTAGCTGAGGCATATGGTGCATGGGGAAATGAAGCTATTGAAGCCTTCTCTCAGCTGGCATCTCGGCTTGCCACTCTAACATGCAGGCCCAAGTCGACCGTCCTTGGAGACATCTATGGCAGGCGAGGGCCAATGCCACTGCCATCCTCACCAAATGTGTTTTGCATTAACTATAGGCAGTTTAAGATTATAATATGTAATGTAAATAAATGTATGTATTCTTGGCAATAATAATAACTATTATTTCATGTAGAAATTTACTGTGAAGAACCACAAGTGTAGTAGATATTAGTTCAGTGTAAATGTAGCTTAGTATTTAGTTTTTTGCATTGTGTTCTACATGTAATGTAATTGTGTATCTCTAGATCTAATAATTAAATTTTTCCATAAAATAAATAAATAAATAAATAATAATAATAATAATAATAATACATTCTGCCTGGTATCAAGCAGAAACCAGCTGATATTTACATTCCTAACTGGTCTAGAGGTGAACCTTTAGCAATGGACATCACTGTTGCCAGCCCTACACAGGTTCATCTCTTAGATTACCACCATCCACAGTCTGAACAACTTTGTGCTGCTCATTGGAGAGAGGAACAAAAGTGGAAGAAGTACGAACAAAGTTTAGATGCTGAACATATACTTTTTGTTCCTTTGGCTGTTGAGTCTTTTGGTGGTTGGGGCACAGCTAGTATACCAATTTTCAAGACTCTGGCCAGAATGGTGGCCAACAGATCAGATCAGCCAGTTTCATCAATATCTTGCTGGCTATACCAAAGGCTTGCCATTGCTTTGCAGAAGAACAATGCCTGTGCAATGATTGCTAGGTAGCCTCTTGTTTAGTAGTGTAGTTTATTGTGTTGTTGTGTCTCAAGTTTTGTGCATGTGCATGTGCATGTATACATATATTCATTTGTACTTTGCTTGTAACTGTTGTATTGTATTCAATAATTATAATAATATGATGCTACATATTAACAACAGAATACATACATAGAATAATACAGAATACATAATATATGGGGCAAAAACAATAACACAGTAAATAAAAATGATAATGACATAAACTATTTAAGGATGACGTTCTAGCAAAGATACTAGGCAACCCTGCTCCATCATCCATTCCAAATGCACTCCTCCATTTGGTGCGGGAGCCCCTCAGACTAATAATTGTATTATTACAGGATAAATGGACATGCACAAATACACTGATATATAAACACATACAACTAGACTAAACACAATGTACACAAAATGCTAACTATATATCTACCCTACATCACTTTGACTGATGCTACAGGAAAGGATGGCAATGGCATTAGCTCGTACCAGGTGAAGGTTCAGCCGCCCGTAGAGTTCGGTAAGAACCACTGACTTTGCCTTGGACGAGCAAGTGGCTAGTTGAGAGGCTAGCTGAGAGATGGACTCCAAAGCCTCTTTTCCCCAGGCTCCATACGACTCCACCACCAATGGTACACAGACCCAATCAAGTTCCTTACATTTGATGTCATTGGAGGAGTGCTTTCTCAGCTCAGTGGTCAGTGCAGCTACTCCTGTTGTCACACTCACTTCCAAAAGAGTTGTAGGATTAAGCGGAGATGTGACAGACGATACGTTTGTCCTTGTCTGGCCGGCACCTGAGGGTCCAGCGGTGGTCAGGAGGGAAGGGGTTGCTGTGTTAGTGGAAACGTAATTGTAAACATAAATATCAAACATGTGCATCAGACACAGAAAATGCACAGAAAAGATTAACCTGCCATACAAGATCTGGAGAGTATGGCCCGGGAGACAGCTCTGACTAGGTTTAGGTTCAGTCTTCCATATATCTGATTGGTAGTGATAGATAATAATAATAATTATTATTAAAGGTACAAGAGAATGCGCACACAGATAAATGCAGAAAATATCAACTCAAATGAATACACATGAAAAAGTTAAACCACAACCTAACTATTAAAAATAATAATAATAAAATTGAACAATCAGAATTCCACACTGCCATCAAGTGGTGGCTTGGAATCCCTGTCAGTGGTAATCACAGCTGCCCATACTGCCCATCACATGCCCTGGACCCACATAACCATCATGTGCTTACCTGTAAGTATGGGGGTGATGTTGTCAACCGGCACAATCAATTGAGAGACATTCTATTGGAGTCATGTCATCGTGCAAGCCTAAGCCCCAAGTTGGAAGCTGGCTGTGGTCTGGGTCATCAAGGACATCATACGCACCGTGCTGACAAGAAAGAAGGAAGAGGAAAGAATAATGGTTCTTAGTATGTAAGAAGGCTCTTTTGATATTAAGTTGGTAGAGCAATTAAGATGATGTATTCTGAAGGAAATCCCTTTCTTGGTGGGCAAGACTTTGACACAGCTGTTTCAGAGCAATTCACAAAAGAAATTTTAGGTGATTACTCTGATGTTTATAAATATCTCCTTTGCCAATAAATAAAGCAAAGGAGCTTCTTGCGACATGTTCATCCATCTACTGTAGTACCGAGGTGCTTGGAAAATATGATATATTCTCAACAGCTAAGATTGGAAAAGTAGCCTGAAATAAAAGGTTTACTATTAATAAGTTGGAAAAAATCAGCTGATGAGCTGGGTATAAACCAAGTCATACTTGTGGGCGGATGCTGTCACAATGCAAGCATACTGCATTGTCTTCCTGAGTATTGGCAGCTATGCCAGATGTTGAACCCTGATGAAGCGGCAGTACAGGGAGCAGCGTACCATGCTGCAACCATTTCCACTCAAGCACCTGAACTGCCTCATCACTTGAAAATCTTTGAGCATGATTTTAAGAAAACACTTGGTGAGATAGAAAAGTGGTACATAGAAAACAAGAGCGACAGAAAAATGATCTGATCTTGCAATGTTGTGATCTAATTGGAAGATAAAATTAAAAACAGGAACGAAAACCTGAAGGAGGAATGCTTATGGGATAGACACAGCAAGTATTGGTGAAATTGAAAAAAATTATATCACAAACTAAAGGAATTGGATAAAACAGGTGGGAATATATATGAAAATAGTATGGTGCCAATATTGTTATGTGACCAGGGGGTCAGGGGTGATGCATGGAGAGAACTGTTATGTATGAAAGAAACCAGTGTTGTGGGGAGGAGATGGGGAGGGAAGCACTCATGCGAAAACCAATATAGTATTGTAATATTTTTATTAACTTCTACATGTCCAATTATAAAGAATGTGACGTTCTTTTTTTCTTCTAGTACCCTGTTTTGCAAGGGTCTAACCAGCCATTAATTCAGTTTAGGGTAAACGTGCATGCAGAAGCTAGTTTTAAAAACTCTTTTCTTTGTAAAATGAACTCTTAAAGAATGAATATGAGGTCAAGACCTCACTGTGCACTACAAAAGAACAAATATCTGCATACACATTTTAATCCTATTAGTGATGTCCAATAAATGAAGGTGTCCCCTGTGGATAGAGCTAGCACTTGCTGGGCTAAAGAAGAAGAGAAATGAGCTCACATTAGATGAATGACAAAAATGAGATTATTGATTCAATTAATGAAGGACATTCACTGAAAGAGGTTGTCTATGAATTGAATGTCTTCAAGTCTCTGCCTGATCCAATGGATTGGGCTGAAAAGTGAGTACTGTCAAAACATAACATGGCTACCCACCACTTTTTGTGCTGTCTCAGCCATGACAATAAGAATCTATATGTCCCAGTAAGCTTTTCAGTTAATATGTTTGGGATATGATTAGCTAACTAAGTTGCAAGTTTGGTTTGATTCATATTTTCATATTTTGGATAGGTCACAATTCATTACAAATTCATGGCCCTATTCATGTAACATGCCAAGTAGTTATTAAAAATAATAAAATTTATGTCCACCCCTCTTTATGCAATGTTTTGGATGTATTTGAATTACTAAGAATGTTTAAGGGCCTCAGGATATGCTCAACCAAGTTGACAGAGGTTATGAAAAAAAAAAAATTCAATTTGTTTAAATTTAATTAAATAAGTATGACTTGCATCTCTTGAGGCTCCAAATCTAAGTCCTTGTTTACTGAAGAGTAGCTCTCAACCAAGCATTGGCATTAGTGGCTGACACTGCTCCATGTGTACCAACAGTGTTGCAGCAAAGATAAGCCTGTAAAGAAATAATTACCTGAAATGTGGGGCTGTTATGAAGGAGAGCAAGATAACAATTCAAATGTAATTGCATCAGCAGAATTGATTTTATTACTGTAGAGTTCTAATGCCTCTTGGATATGTATATTCGGAAGCCTTGGGAGGATTGGTAAAATCAAAAGCACACAGTTAAAGACAGATGCTAATCCAAGACCACTATGTAGTGGTGGAATTCGAGGCTGAATGTGTTAGTTCAGAGGCTGCAAATTCCTCTCAACCCTGAAGGACATCCTCGCCAAAGAGCATAACTGCTTTAGCCTTTAGGAACGAATCTCATGCAAGGGGGGGGGGGGGGGGGGGGGGGGGGGGGGGGGGATGCTGGAGTTGAAGAGTTGAAAGATATCTGCATTAGAACTAAGCAGCTCACAGGATCCAACCATTTGACTTGCCCTCTGTACCTCATTGAAGCCTGGACCAGCCAGATCCCCATCATCCATGCATACGCATTAATATAAGCAGGAGTTGCTGACATTGAGGGGCACCTGCCACTTGTCTCAGGAATGATTGAAAGACTAAATAGTAATGAAATTAGAAATGTGATTGGCTTTGATGCAAACTTTTTTGAAAGGAGCTGAACCAATCACTACAATAGAAAATTGCATTGATTAAAATTCATAACTGCAGCATTTTAAAGTTATCATGCAAGCAAAGATATTAGTCAAGTCCTTATATAGTGATGCTGTTAGGAATCTTAGATGGCATCAGGTACTGATAGGGAATATCAATGTGTTTGTTTCTCTCCATGATTGCACTGTCAATGACACTCAAAGCCATCTTGAACTTTGCAATGAGCTCTTTGGCTGGTAATTCAGTGAATCGTTCTGCTGGAAAATCCCCAAAGTATAGCTGGAAAGGTGCAAGTACTTACATGCATTTAATGTACTTAGAACAAAACAATTACTAGCATACCTCATCGGGGCTGTTTTGTGACAATGCATATACAAGTGTGATGCTCAAAATAGGTGTCATCCAGTCCTGCAAACCAGGCAGCAACTTCAGCAGATTCCCACTATCTCCCTTCAGTGCCTGTAGCAAGGTATCATGATTAGCTTCACCCTTCTTGGAGGGTGGAGGAAGACAAAGGGAGAACGGTGCATTGGGAATGTAGCTGTATATGTCATACTGCAAAAAGTTTATTGCAGCATGTTGAGCAGAGCCTGAAAATATGATAAGGGTACATATCTCAACTAGCTTCTGCTTAGTCTGGATCATTTGTGGGAATCCATGACCCTGGAGCCCACCATGGGAAGGGAAACCATTCTGGTAAGTATCTCCAGCCCAGCTCTGGACCTCTGTATCACTGCTGACATCTTGATCTGATTTGTAGAACATGTCAATGATGCCTTCAACATAGTCTTGAATTGCCTGCCAGACCTTCAATCCATCATCTCGGTACTGGTATCCAGGGAGCAGGTTAGGGTCATCCACCCCTCGGTCCTTCACATTCTTTGGGATATTGGACCAGTTAACATCGTAGACTATTCCTGCTCTACGCATCAGCTCCCTTCGACCTTCTCCCCCAATAGCAAATGCAATGTCGATGATCCCTCCATCATTAATTAAGTTCGCCCTGGCACGGGTGTTGATGGCAATGGTGTAGCGAAAGTGTGGTCTAAGGAGCTTGAAGACTGGGTGTGCATCTGGGAGATTGCGCATCACACCCACTGCATAAGCCTCCATGGCAGCATGACAAGAGTGATAATGGATAACGATCTCATGAAACTGAAACAGAATATAGTATTTTCAAACATGACCCCCATCATTTCATTGGGAATGATCTAACATACCTGTGAGTGTGCACTTCGGTAGTATGTCTTGGCCAGGGTCCAGTCTGCTGCACTATCACTAGGCAGGAAGATGGGATTGTCACCACCCGGCTGCTTCTTTAGCTGTATGGCTATGGGGACCAGATGGTTCTGATCGTTCACGTAAAGTAGACAGATTGGAGCTACACAAAACTGCCCCGACCTGCACTTTAGCCCGTCAAGGATAGTCAAGTCGCATATATAGACATGACCAGCCTAAACATAGCAGTAAAACATAAATTGTAAATTACAATGTGATACCAATTAATTGTGAAATAGGACTGACCTTCATTTCATCCTCAAGAGTGAGTCCTCTAGCCAAGGACCCTTTGACCATGTCACTTGTAACAGGGAAGTATACAGGCAGGACTGAGCACCTTTGAATGAGAATGGGATTAACTCCATTTAATATCTGGCGACCAAACTCTTCATCTTTCATCCAAAGATCATTTTTGTATAAAGCAATTGAAGGTTGACCCAAGGCAGTTGCTAGTTCCTCATATTGTCTCAATGAATTGATGTATGTAATTGCACTCTTCGCTGTTATCCCTACAGCTGCACTAACTGCATTGCCTGTGAAATCAATGTTTTTCACCACTCCAAACTCTTCATCATTTGCTACACCTGGAGCACTCTCATCAACATATGATGGCAAGTGTAGGTCATTTGATATCACATATTTGTATTTCTTTTGTCTCAGTTCAATCTGGCTCACCCTCTGCTGCTTTAATATGCTGTTAACACCATTTGATATATCTACAGTACAGAATGCATAATCGTACACAATTTAAGTGCAAATTGATATTAGCAATATTTACCAAAGAACCATAAAACAATGCATAATTAATACTACATTTGATTTTATAATAGAGCTGTTGTATTATTAATAATGTCACAAAATTTCACCATATGTGCTCTATCAATGATGACATTTACCTGAGTAAAGCAATGTATGGCTAAAAAAAGCTGGAAGGACCTTATCTAATAAAGTGTCTCTAATCAGGTCACTTTTGTCTACAGAGGCATATAATCAGATACAGTCCCTGGAGAAAATGGATGCAGTGGCAAACCAAACTCAATGCATTATAAGTCAAATTTGAGCACGTATATGCTAATGAGGACATGCAATAACAACTGGTTATGGACGTCAGCCGAAATACTGGCATGGAATGCAGAAGAAGTTTTCTTTAGCTCATAAAATGAATCCGATAGAGGTTCCCCTGATCCTAATTTTCTTTGAAGGAACTGGTCTCGTCATAAACTCGGTAGGCAAGAGAATTTTAATCATTTTTGTCTTCGCTTCTTAGTATGTCTTTTGGTCTTCTTCGTCCAGTGCTAACCACAGTTTCAAAGTTTTGGTCTCATCGTTTTACTTGTTCGCTGCGCAGCAAATGTCAAAACGCTTGAACCACTCTGTGACATCTCCCAACGAAAAACTTTTTGGCACACTATAATGAGTCACAGACATTTCTCCCGTCTCACCTAGAACCGTGTGTGTGTGTGTGTGTGTGTGTGTGTGTGTGTGTGTGTGTGTGTGTGTGTGTGTGTGTGTGTGTGTGTGTGCGCGTGTGTGTGTGTGTGTGTGTGTGTGTGTGTGTGTGCGTGCGTGCGTGCGTGCGTGCGTGCGTGTGTGTGTGCGCGTGTGTGGCACGTTTTTTGGGTTCGAATCCTGGCGAGGTCAATGTTTTTTTTCGTTCGTGTTTTTTTCTTCTTAGCAGGGAGTGTAATTGTATCGAAATATTTTGTTTGTGTTGTGTTATTGATTTACATTCGTGGTTTTTTTTAATGTTTTGTTTGCTAATTAGCTTGCGTATGGCCGTATGGCAATACGGCAGCTGTTACTACAATAGGCGCGCAACGATTACTTATCCTTACAGTCCCGGCGCACACGGTGCGGTTGGTGCGGCTTTGGCCGCACCAACTTTCGGCCCCAAAATGCTCGTGTGTAACTAATGTTTTAGAATGTGGGAGTGTATAATAGGCGTATCTACTTAACTTTTTTCGTAATATACAATACCATACATAAATAAAATTTAAAATATATATTAAAAAAAAACAAAAAGGAAGCAAAATATAAGAATCTATTGTGGGTTTCTCTTGACCACAGCGAGCATGTAACTGTACGTTCACAAGCCCGTAGACAACGGGGTGCTTGGGGTGCTGAGCCTGAAGCACCCCCAAATTTTTTAGATTTTCTTTGAAGAATATTTTCACAGAGCCGCGTAATAGCCGTATAATAACGTGGATCTGCTATACCGGTATACACTAACAGTGACATGTTTTCTATAACTGCATGGGGCAATCGTAACTGAACTTCAATTAATAAACATGAACACAACGCCATGTGGTTTCAAACACATGGATGTGAAGAAGTGCATGTGCACTGCTTTGACCATCCTTTCTTCCTAGCTAGCTCGCCAGGGTACCATTATATATAGCTATCAGTTGTGATGGCAGCTCCGGAAAAAAAAAGCGTCGAATCAAGTTTTGATTTATAGGATTTTAAAATCCTCTGTAAAATCACTGTGTGATTGAACATAAAATTGATTTGTGTGTGATTTTTAATGTTCACTGAATCGTGTAATGATTCCAAAATGATAGTAACCTCAGTTCGTGTTATGTATGGAGATAGTTGCCCCAAAAAGGGAGCTATAATGCAATAATTTTCTAGGAGGATCAGCATAAAAGGTGACGTGTGCAATTGGAATGTGCAGGAATCAATTTAATAATGGACAGACCAATTTTCAGTTGTAGAGGACCTAGGTTTCTAGTATCTCTCAGAAATAAAATCATCTGTGAACTGGAAGAAAAATAAATAAATAGGTCTCTTCGCGGCAACGATCCCACAGGCGCAGGATTCAGTACCAGGAAAGCACGCACGCATGCATGCCCGCAGAGCCAAACGAAAGCTGCTCAACAATTGAACTAGGTATATGAAGAAACCATATCAAAACTGTTTACACAAAACACTACAATTTTAATGGAAATGTGTTTGGAACTGAACATGTTTTTGTGTTTCTAGGATACTCTATGTTATTGCGTATAGCAATTGCAACTCGATCGCATTAACCATGTAACGTATGCACTACATGTACGTTCTGGACTGTCAAATTAAAAACACTTTTCCCCCCCGCATTTTGAACCAGATCAGGCCTGATGACACTATCGATACAGGATTGAAAGTTATTACCATTTCCAATGACTCATCTCGCGCGAGCAAACCCGCGTGCAGTCATAACCCGTGGCCGTGATGCCCCCCCCCCCCCCCCCCCCCCCCCCCCCCCTTTTTAAAATTCTTTCCAGCATCCCCAAAGCAGAAACTTTAGCTACGGCCCTGCCAGTTCGTCTGTCACGATCCCCATATTGCTTTAATTCAAGAACGAAACAGTTTATAAAAGTTCAAAATTTAATAGTTATCATTTGCTAGTGTATCAAATTCGTAGTGGTTATCCGGACTGTTGTAACTTGTACGCGTATAAACAATAATGTGGCTAATATATTTGAAAGGCCTCTTGGCCGCTGCATTTTTGCGTAGCTTTCTGGGGTTTTCAATGTAAAAAAGCGTTTGCGTCTGGGGTTCCGCCCCAGACCCCGATGGGGGAGCTTACAGCGCACTCCCATTACGTATCAAACCCCCTAGCTGGGCGGAAGGGGTGTCCCCCTCCCGCACCCTCCCCGGGTAAGTTGCCACGCCCATCACTGGCCGCACCAACTTCAGGCCGAGTGCGCCGGGCCTGCTATACGTGTACGCAGCTGTTACGCAGTTACACATTTAACGTTGAGCGGTTTGCAAAATAAAAATTGGTCAGAGTCTCCTGATGTGGACCAGGCAATTCCATAACAAGGTGCAGGGTCGTAGCCGCACGATATTAAATAAGTGATCCCGTTATAGTGTGTGTGTGTGTGTGGGGGGGGGGGGGGGGGGGGGGGGTCCCCTTTGCGATAGGCCAAATAGAGCCGGAGGGTTCTCAGAAATGGTACGTGATCATGGTAACCACAAAAGCCGCCATCTTGACAGAGTAGATTATAGCTTAAATATGGCGATCTATGGAGTGCCAGCGTTCGATAACTTCGATTCACAGTATTTCGACCCGTAATTAAAGAAAAGGTATCGAACTAAGCTTTCTTGTTATCCTGCATGTATAGGTTTTGTGGATTCGTACTCTGATTTGGGGGTCAACGATCCTTTTATATTAGACTACCGGCCGGTAGAGCCTCTACTGCTTCCGGCTGTGAGCTATCCAGATACCGTCAACTATTTATTATTTACTCCAGTGCGTATACGTCGGAATACAAGAGCCTACAAACATACAATGAAGTCTGCGAGGTGCGTATTGTTCTGACGATGAAAACGAACAATCTTCGAGTTACCAAAGGACAACTGAAAACTAATATAATTGCTATACAGTTTGTATTGTTAACGTTATGCTACTGGTTTATCACTCACAAAAGCACAAAGAGAAGCCTTTGAAATCTTGGATAATTGCTCAACGTGATTGTCTCAGCCCATTGAGACTGGAGAGGCTTGTACCTATGTTGCTGCCCTAGCTGCTCTTTTGGGTTGAATTTCATGGGTTGAATTTCATGGGTTGAATTTCATGGGTTGAATTTCATGCATGCATGCATGTCAAATTTGACAAGCATGCATGCATGAAATTCAACCCAAAAGAGCAGCTATAGGGCAGCAACATAGGTTTGCAGTGGAACATTCAGCCACATACACAAAATGAATCAGTTGCTGCATGAAATGAGGATAAACAATGTCTAGGTATATTTTCTGCATGTCCAAGCATTTTATGATGTCCTTAACAGTGTGATATGGCTTGTCAATCCCAGCAGTATATTAGATCATTCTTGTCATCATCTCCATCAAAGAACTGCTCAGAGTAACAATTCTTCTTTTCCAAAGCCATCTTAAACTCCTTAATTGATAGTAACTTCATGCTTTTTCGATTCTTCTACCATGCATGCCTGTTAGATGCATGCTTTGCTGAGATATCTGACTGACATGAAACAATGTATTATCCGTTGAGCATCGAGTTTGACAAAAGCATTGTCAGCTGCAATGAACTATACTTTTATAATCAGTACCACTGAGATATAACACCAGTACTTGACTGAATACAACAACATTCCATCTATCTGGGTTCGTCAGTTTCATTGCTGTCATCATGCATAAATGTATTGACATGACGGCGACGACCTATCATATCGATCCATGTCTCGGACCGTAACTTCAGAATGATTTGGCACCCAGTCAAGGATCAGGACGGATTTCATTCATCCGGCGTATAGAGCTTTGCAGGCCCGCCTGCAAATTATCAGTATCCACTGAACGAAGAGCATGAATTATTAATCGCTAAGATCTTAGTACTCTTACCACCTATGCAGTTGCACAAAAACAAAGTCTACGTGCTTGTATGCGGTGATTTTAAATTTCATCAAAGATTATCTTAACTGATAAGTTTTACATACCATACCGCTTACTAAATCACGCGTCCTACTGTCTAAATGATCCAATATTGCAGGTAGCTTATAAAACCTAACCTGCTTTCTGCACCGTTATTATTAGAACAGCCAACGACCCCACACCATGCACGAAGGCATACTACTCTGTCAAGATGGCGGCTGTTAAAATTCATCGTTTTGTAACGTCACTGTGAGAACCCAGCGGGGGCCTGAGTGCGTGCGTCCCATTTTCCCCCCCCGTTTAAAACCGTGAAACCGCACTGAAGGCTACGGCCCTAAGGTAAACTGATGCCATTTACGGCAATGGCACACTTATGCAGTTCCCCCACCCCACTTTAATTATTGCGTTTACGTAATTATTAAGAGCGTGTGGGATCCCGGGACTGATTTGACTCTTTATGTAAGAGCCCTCCCTCGATCACCCTCCCCACTTTCTTTTTACTAAATAACGGACGTAACCAACACTCCATGAAATGAAATAAAAGAGGGGAGGGTGAGGGAAAGAACACTGTTACATGGTGGTAGAAAGTTGCATTGCCGCGGTATGTATGGTTAACGGTAAAATGTTGATATCGTTGTATTCCTAGCTTGTTGTATGCAGCCCAAAGGTCGGAACGATATTATAGAAGTTTCCGGTGCAATATGTTGGCGGAAAAAGCACAAATGGAGTAATATTATAAATCTTGACACTACAACATAACATATAACAGATGACTACGGCCGATAGCCCTGCGCAGTATGGTAAAAGACTGACGACATCTCAGCGTAGCGGCATCTCGACGGTCCACTGGCTAACTGGCCATAAAAGCATCTTTAAAAATAACTAAAAAAACTATAACAACCCAGTAAGTAGAAAGAAGCGGAGGAATAGAAACAGTACATGTAGCAACAGCCAATTAATTAATTAACAAGATATAAAAACATTCTCTCTGAGAAAGTTAGTGCTATATAGGATTTGAAGGCAATGGTGGTGTAAAAAGGAAGGGAACAAGGGATCAACGATGGTACAATTTTTTTGAAAAGTCCTATAATTAAGTAATTAAAAAGAGAAATCACCATCGCAATTACCAATAATATAGCATACACAAATACACTACTGATATAGGGATACATGCACTATATACACTACACGCTAAGTGTGGTGCCCAATACAGAGGCAGCATTGCCGTGCTGTAGTGCAATCGACACTCTCTGGAGAAGGAATGAGAGGGACTGATGATCGTGTGTGATGCTCTGCTGACGCCTGCTTATATCAGTGAGCAAACTGAGAGTATCAGGGCCAAGGGCACCTGAGGTCCTATATATTTAGCACTTTCGTAGTATGTATAAATTATACATTGCTAAATATAGGACTATTCAAAAAAATTGTACCATCGTTGATCCCTTGTTCCCTTCCTTTTTACACCACCATTGCCTTCAAATCCTATATACCACTAACTTTCTCAGAGAGAAAGTTTTTATATCTTGTTTCATTCACTTTTTTTGTGACTACTAGTATAGAGGTGTACATGTACTTTGCAACCCGTACATACTATAAGTACAATGTACAAGTAAATACAATTGTGTGACAAAATCCAGCCGTTGTAATTCCCATGTTTATTGCCTAGCAACACAATGTTTACAGTTATGTTACATTTGCAGCTGTTCTACATGTATAATAGATCGAAACTCGCGCGCCAAGCTTTGCCTCTTAGAAGCTCGTTTCTCGTCTGAGTTCAGTTCATAACGCCGCCTCTTAGAAGTTCGCATCGCAACAGAATTCTTTTCCTGTCGCCACCTCTTAGAAGCTCGGTTAGACGCCAGATTTGCTATGTACATGTCACGAGCAGACGCCCGCCTTTGTTCAGCATCAGCATCGTACCGAAATTGGGAGGACTCTAACTCATAGTCTCGATTTAGGACGTATTCCTCGTGTCGCTTTTAAGTTTTTCTCCTCTCAACTTTCGTTCCCGTGAAGGCATTTTGACAACGCCAATAATGGTACCATAAATGTCTAATTATACGTATGGGTATTGTCATGGCGGTTTTTTAATGATTTCATGATACGGCACAAATCCTTATATGAGAGTTACTGCCGTAACTCTCGATTAAAGTGCATGGGGGGGGGGGGGGGGGGGGGGGGGGGGGACTGCATAAGTGCCGATACGGCAACCCCCATAACTGCTCGGGCCACGCGCATTTTATGCCCAACTAACAGTTACATATATATATAATTATATATATATATATATAATAATTATAATTATAATTATATAATTATACTGCAAGCAAAGCTGCAACAAGCGAATTAGTCTATATAATATTATATTGTCCGTATCCATGTTCATCACCAGCTGTTCCGTAACCGCTCGATTTCATCCATTAGAATTGACGTAATAATTAATTGCATGTCCTCGTTAGCATACGTGCTACATGCTTATAACTATATGCCATTTTATGATTCTGGAGACACGGGCTGCCGATCAATGCAGGAATCGATGGTGACATTTTCCCCCCAGATAAGACCAAGACAAAAACATTCTGATACATATTTCTTCCCTCAAAATTACTTCCACTCAATTAATCAGAAAAATATATATCGAGTCTGCAGGTCTTTGCTGTCTATGCTGTCCTGAACATGGAATAGTGCACCGATACTTATATTCAGTGCAACATTATGAGAACAAATCTCTTTGTACTATTACTGTGTATAATCACTCTATGGCATAACGATTGACATATATACATAAACTGGCACTTACTTGTACCAGTAGTGAAGCTCACTTCTTCACCATCATTAATCCAGTGATAGCAAGGGAACTCTAGCGTCAACTTTGTCTGGAAATTGATGACGTCCACAAAACTCACGAACCATGCTGATCCCGTTATTGCAGACACCATGTTATTCATAGCCTTAAAAGGGTTAAGAGTAAACGTATCTTTAGTATTTCCTATAATGATGACTAAAAGCTCTCCTAAATCCAAACCGCTCTCAATCATTAAGTCATCATAACAGTTGGTGTAAGCACCAGAGATTTTAAACAACTTGTTGTCCACGATGGGGATCCTTGCACAGGATGCTTTGCTTCCAACCAATGTGATGTAAACATCGTCCTGCAGAGTTCCAGCACCAATTTCTGATCCAGTAACGATCCGCACTCCATAATAGAAGGCTCCATCTGAAAAGATGTTATCCAAATCATTTCTATGAATAAAGGATTAACCAAATTTGATATACGGGACAGTGTCCAGCAAAATCACCCTTCTGAGTTTTAAAATTTATCACTATAAAAATATACGTTGAACAAAACATTACATTATTATTTGATACACGCAATGATATATATAATCCACACATAGCTAATACGTGATATACATAATTAATGTACCACCGGCCGAAAAAAAGTTACGGATCAATTATGTTTTTAACGCTCATGTTTAATTAATGACTTTGAACTACTATAATGGCTATACTGAAAAACCCCTGTATGGCTGTATGTGTATGTGTTGTCACTTGTCAGTTCTTGTTACATCGTCCGTTGCCCTGACCTGGAGTGGTGATCGATACTTGCACTATACAGTTGGTTGATTGTTAGGAGAATGAACTCACTGAGCTGTTTATGGATTCCGTCTATAAACGTGCCAATACTGCTATTGATTGATATCGATCTATACCACATGTAGGTCTTGCTTTAAAATCGAATACCTTAATAGATATTGTGTCTAATGCCAATGCATATTCACTAAGACGTGTAGGAATTTATTTGAAAGCTAACTCGGCGCCTCTATATTACAAGGAAAATAACTGAAAATGAATATTTCATATTGTGTTCTCTTTCGCACTACTTTGTAATTTGTGGCTCAATTGAAGTATTATATCTATGATGCACAATGCGCAAATATCCTTACAATTTGGCGCACGTGGCAGCTTTGGTCGCATCAATTTTTGGCCCGAAACTATTAGCGTGTCTAACTGCACGGTGCAAATAATTTTCTCAGTTGTCGTGCAAATGTATAAAGCTACGTAGGGCCCTACGCGTTGAATAGTTTTTATGCTTTAATATGCAGAAATTATAAAAGCTTCCGCGCTGCTTTGCGCGGGACGGGGCTATGCCCCCTCCCGCACCCACCCCCTTTTGAAGACACGCGCCCACTTTATAACAATTATGCCCCCCTCTCCCCCTTTGAAAATTCCAGCATCCATCCTGACTAGGTGTTTACAACACAGCCCCAGGCTCGCCCACTTAGCATTGCTTACGTTTAGAGCCTTGAGATAGTTTGAAGGGCTTCAATGAACCGCTGTGGATAGTTTTCTCCCTGTATGTCGACCTGTCTCTGCTCAGGACGCTGCTTTTTGCATCAGGTACATGGTAGCCAGAAGACATGGTGAGGGTGCTTGGAGTGCAGTTCCAAGCACAGCGCTCTCCTTTTATATCATTCAGCAGTCCGCTGCATGAAGAACCACTTCCTGTACGATAGTCGGTAAAAACTCAACCGCAATCGCGTCGCGGTATATCAATATCGCAGTTAAAGGGTTTTTTACGGTTAAAATATTAATGACGGGAAAAGTGTACGTGTAAACGAAGCCTATAGTTTCGAGCTCCTACCGCTAAGCGATCTCTTACAAGTACACCTCATACAAGTAGATAGCAAAAAATAAGAATTGTGGCAATTCTTTGTACTTCCACAAACACTATACCTTGATGTACTCTGGGCCATGCATGGGTGCGCTGGATTTTAAGTATCAGCATGGTGTTTTGAACACCTTAGATGAAGGCCAGTAGTTTCCTGAGTTCTAATTACATGCATCTTTCAAGTGAGTATTTTCTGTCAGTTGTCAAAAACATATTAAAGAAAAGATAGAATTGATACTGAAACAATCACATTTTGTCTCCTTCTGCACTCCAAGCTGGTTCATTCAGCATTCCTTATTTCTGTCCCATTAACACCTGCTTTCGCGCATATCGCTTTCTGCTGTTATTTTGATGATTTACTGTAATCTCCGTATTCTTACTCCTTGTAGCATTGGATACTTTCACCGCGGTGAATTTCAAGTTTAAACATCACCGGCGTCCGCGGTTGCTGCAAGGTGCATACATGCCGATGGCTATTGAGCATTAAGTCTGGAGACTATTCCGTGTCGACTAATCAGATCGTAAGTCATTAAAGGCAGTTAATGGTTTCGTGCTAGCGCTGTGGAATTTTCGCACCTTGTAGATCCCATAAACGTACGTATGCACCACGCTACTGTTGTGGTCATTAACTCGGCTATCACCTGCAATAGCGGCTCACGATAAAGAAAAAAAAGAATGGGTACTTAGGTATGGTTGCCGCGGTACATCGCTGTTAAATGTATTGCAGTGCCGGTTGCGGTTATATTTAAACTTCCCAACCGTAAATGTATGCAATGGTACACGGAGTACGAATACGGAGATTACGATAAATCATAACGGAGAGAGATATGCGCAAAAACAGGAATTGCAGGTGTTAACGGGACAGGATAGGGAATGCTTAACAAGTTAACCTAGAAGCTTGGAGTTTAAGACGCGGAGAAAACTTAATATGTACATGTGTTTATTAATGCACGAAGGCAACTCAGTTTAATCATACTCTTTCTGAAGGAGCGGTTGAAGCAGAAAGGCGTTAT